>VUQH01027217.1:0-26254 GCA_015106775.1 Etroplus canarensis
AACCTGTCCTGTCTGGCAGCATTAGCAAGCAGAACCGTCGTCTGAATGCTTTATTGTGCCAAACACATTTGATTTGCCAAAAGGAGTTCTATAAACTCTATAGGCTCCTCTTGTTGATATATATCTTTATTTATTTATTTTTTGCCAGAGCAGACAGGTAGAGAAGAGAAAAGAGAGAAGAGAGAAGAAGAAAAGAGAGAGAGAGAAAAAAAAAGAAGACTGTACGTTCGAAAGTCAAGCACTGCATCTATAAAGCACATACTGCAACTGAAATAAGAAAAACAGACATATGATACACAAACATACAATCACATACACATACACACATGAATGTGTGAGTGTGTGTGTTTGTCACAGAATGTACTTAGCACTGAGGGTGGTACGCCGCTCCCGTACTACCTAGAAGCAAGTCAGACAGCGGCAGGCCCGGGGGACCCAGGCCATCCGCAGCTCCCACGGGGGGGCAGGGACCCAGGCCACCCATCCCCTGACAGCCACACGCCCCCCCCAGCAGGGAGGGAGAGGAAGGACCCGGCCAGACCCCCCCCGCAGCCAGCCTTCTAAGAATTTTAACCTCCTAAGCCCCTGTGTCCTTAAATTTTAACTTTAAAAACCCCATTTCCAGAAAAATTGGGATATTTTCCAAAATGCAATTAAAAAAAAACAAAAAACAAATCTGTGATGTTAACTCACGTGAACCTTTAACTGACAAATATAAAGAAAAGATTTTCAGTAGTATTATTGACCGACTTTATTTTATTTTAGGATTTTATGGCATACTCAAAAGTTGGGACAGAGTTAAAATAAGATTAAAACATGCATATACATAATATGCAAGTAACACCACTCTGAAAGACTCCTTATTAAGCAGTTTAATTGGTAACAGGTGAGATATTATGATTGCGTATAAAATTAGCATCCATTCTGGCTCAACCTTTATGCCAAAATTTGAGAGAATTATTCATCGGGTCAAAACGAACATCTCAATGCAAAACTGCAGAGAATTTTGGTCTTTCAGCATCTACAGTGCATAATATTATGAAAAGATTCAGAGAATTAAGAGCCATATTAGTGTGTAAAAGGAAAGATTGGAAACCAGTGCTGAATGCGTGTGATCTTCGAGCCCTCAGTTTATGCTGTCTAAGAGGCTATCATGCTACTTTGGTGCACATAGTAACCTCAGCTCAGTAATATTTTAGAAAACTTGTCACAGAACATTATCTGTAACTGTATCCAAAAATGCAACTTGAAACTGTATTATACAAGGAAAAAGCCATGCATCAACTCTATGTGTCATAACTTCAGTGTGAGAGGTGGGGACCCTAATGCAGGACTCCAGGAAGCAGGTTAATTTTCAACAAAAGGCGAGCATTTATTGCCGATAGTCCATGAGTAAACACAAAGTCCATGAGAAGAAACAAAACACCAAGAATACAAAAATAGGCTTGATACAGAGGCTGGACATACACACTGACCTGGACGGAAGACAGACGACGCAACATTAAACACAGGGCAGGCAGAGCATAAACAGGCAAGGACTAACGAGACAAGTGGCAACAAGTGGAAAGGGAGCTCAGGTGAAAACAATCAGGGGTGTGAAGTAAAACTGAACATACCGCACAGGTCTAGACAGATATAAAAGTAAAACAGGAAACGGACATGACTGCAAAAACACAACACTGAACTTGATAATGACACACTGCAGGAAGACAGAGGAAACTAACCAGAAAACAGACAGGGCAAGGTCAGATACACAGACTGACCACATAGCAGACAGACCTGACAATAAACATACTTACACACAGCCAGAAACAGGAGGAGAATAAAGGGAGAACCAAAATGACAAACACCAGCAGGGGCTAGGCAGAGGCATAAACATGAACTGAGACTGCTGAAGACAGAACTACAGAAGGCGATGAACAGGAAAGCCAGAAAACCCAAAACCAGGCTAACAGACACCCGAAACAGAACAAGGAACATAACTACTAGGGCTAAAAGGGAACAAGAGCTGATGCACTAAGACAAAAATACAACGACGCATCCAAACAGAGGACAAACAATAACATGACAGAAAAAAGGAAAACTAAACACCCTAGAAATGAACAAAACCCGTTCCACAAACACAAAACCACAAACCTTACACTATGCAGAAACACCCCTGAGTTCTCAGGGCTCAAACTCATCTCAGATAGACTGTGGAACTCTGTGGTATGGTCACTTTTCAGCTTGTTCTTGGACAAAAAGTTCTTTGTGCCAAAGAGTGATTGTTATAAACAAAAAGGTACAAAAGCCAGCATCTGTGATAGGGTGCTTCAGTGCCCACAGTATGGCTGAACTGCATGTATGGTCTATGAAGGTGGCATTGACTCTGAGGCATATATCAGGATTTTAGAGAGACATATGCTGCCATCAAGGTGACATCTTTTCCCGGGATGTCCATGCTTCTTTCAGCAGTATAATGCCAGACCGCATTCTGCACGAGCTACAACAGTGTGGGTTTATAGAAGTAGGCTGTGTGTGCTTTACTGGCCTACTGCCAGTCCATATCTGTCTCCTACTGAAAATGTATCGCGCATCATGAAGAGGAGAATGAGGGAACAGACCATGGACTACTGAGTAGCTGATGTGTTATTGTTACGTCCCACAAGGGTGAAAGAAGGTAACCCTGCCCCGGCCCCAGAACCATAACTAGAAGTGAATTTGCAGGAGAAGATGATTTTATTGCTGCCGCTGGGAGCTTTAGCTCCGGGGTGAACAAGGCCAAAATAAAAAAAAAACAAGCTATTCCAAGTAGGGAGGTGCTACCTAAACCCTGAGTGAAAAGAACCAAACAAAAGACAAACGCTACCCCTAACTCCCTAATTGAATAAACAAGAGAAAAAAGGTACAGAAAAAAACAAGGCTGTTCACCCCTTCTGCTCCAGGGCCTGTGTACAAGGGAGCTTTATGATTCTCTAGCGCCACACATGAGAGTCCATCACTGATGGTTTGGAGGCCAGGGACAGGCCTACTGCTGCTGCTAGGTGCAGCTCCCAAGAATGCTGCTGCCACGAAATGCTGATGTCAGTTGCTGGGGGTGGAATGCTGCTGGAGAGGGTTTTTAAAGGCAGCCACTTGATGACGGGCCCAATCAGCAGCTGCCAGCTCTCCAACCACGAAGGACCTGCAGAGACTCTTAAAGACACAGCACACACACACACGGAACAAAATCTAGCCACCATGATCCAAAATAAGGCAAGGACCGTAACAGTTATGTCTAGCAAGAATAGACAAAATATCCAATTGCAAAACTGCAACAATTAGCATCCTGACTTACAAAATGATTACAAAGTATCACTGAAAGGAAAGGTGGTAAAACACAATGTTAAACATGCCTCTGTCCCAACTTTTGCTGAGTGCTTTGCAGCCACAAAATTTTTGAAATCTGACTGAATTAACATAACACAGATTTTTGTATTTATTGCATTTTGGAAAATATCCCAACTTGTCTGGAAATGGGGTTTGTACATTTAGCTTTTTTGCACCTTGTACTTTGTTCTGGATGCATTCCAAACAAAAACTCACGTCTCGAGTGCATTATTGGCTAGGGATTTTTAAAAATCATTTGCTGGTACAAAGCACTATTTTTAAATCATAGCATGGGAGTTTAAAGGACATTTTGTGTACCATGTCAAAGCAGTTTAAGCTTTTCATGTGTGATTTCATCCTGTCCTCATTGTGAAGATTTCATCATAAATTACCCCTACTGACTGGAAAAATGTATTAGCAATGGTGGCTTAGGTGTTAAAGCAACATGAACAAAATAATTAAACATGAAGGAAACAACAGATCAACTTAATGTTCCTGATTACATAAGCTTATCCAAGACCAACCATGAGCATGCAGGAAAGTAAGGGGTCTTTGGTAGTGACAGCTTGACCTTTGCTGCTGCTCCAAATTATCTTCTTTAGGCACTGAAAACATACTTCAGACTTGATTTCATAGCAGTGACTTGATATTTACTTTTGACTGTACTGTTAATCCCAGAATTTGTCTCTTTCACCTAGTGATCATTTCTTTTGTCAGAGTGTGATCCAGAAGTGGATTTCATCCACATTTTAAGGTCAAAGAGGCAAAGTTTAGTTTTGATGTCAGCATCAGACATGTTTAAGTGTGATGTTCTTTTACCTTCTTCTTTTGGCTAACCTTTGAGTTGATGACTCAACACCGGGATTCTGCTGGTTCCATCTCTTTGTTGCAGTCACAGTAACTTGTGCTGACAATATACACTCAGTTTCAGCTTCTGTGGCAGAAATGTTAGAAGAAACTTTTATTCATTCTTGATATGGTCTTTTGGGGAAATGGAGGTGACACATCAGTGACAGCAGGTCAGGATATGAGCCAAAGCTAAAACATCCTGTATCCAATAACAAAGCTTAATTTGATTTTTTTTTTTTTTTTGTTGCTTTCCTTCCTCCTGTAGTGGAAGATTGCCAAAATAAGAGCTTGGACAATGCTTCTTTTGTTGAACATAGTTAATATAGTTTTCCTCTCCTGTGGATAGAAACAGGTGTGAACTGTATCCAGTGTGATGTGAGCTGCATCTCCATTTCTGCACGCTGCTATATTTCTAAACAGAGCACTGCTATGTAAACTACTGCTGTCATAACTCTCTTATGTTTGTATGTGTTTGCTTCAGAGTCCATTTGGCTGGCTTTTTATATTTCTGTATACTTTCTCCTTCACCTCAGATCCACTGTTTTACACACACACACACACACACACACACAAATTCACACGTGGAAAAAGAGAGATTTCATTAATAATAATGACGACACATATGACACATAATATTGTGATATTGATAGCAGGAATAACAACATTAGTAACTATAACATCAGTTGTAAAATTATACATGTCAGCCTAATGTAAATGAATAAAAAGCAGTTTCCTTATGTCAGCATGCTCTCATCCTGGTTTACTAATATATTAAGAGCAGCATCATAAATATTGGTGTGAGTTTACTGTATCATACTGCCACTGTTCACCAGCAATAATTTATTACTGTTCAAAAGTTGGCACACAATCCCCTAGTGCTAAATTTATATAAATATACGGGTAAGATGCTTTGCCTTATACAAAGAAAAGCACGCTACATGTGGGAACAAGGAACTAGAGTGTATTTACAGGTTCCATGTTCATGCAAGTTTTTAAAGTGGTCTTAAGTCATAGTTTTTCAGGATTCCAGAAGGTCTTTCAGAGGTTTTCTTTGGACATTTTTTCAGTCCAGTCCTGACCTTCCTGAAAAAAAATTGAGGAAACTGGACAAGTCAAGGGCAAAAGAAAAAGTGACAGGCCTTAAAAACTATAGCAGATGAGCAGTATGTGAAAATTAATTAATTTCCTGGAGAAAATTAATTTCCTGAAGAAACAGGGAAAAAAAAACAGTATCTGAAAGCCTTATCTAGCAAAGACCTGACACAGTACCCGAGAGATGCATCTGGTCCTTCAGTTTATCGATCTGCTGCTCATCAAAGCTTCATCAGAAATAGCCTCAGTGGAAGGGTGGCTGTCAAGAAGCCATTCTAAGGAAGGAGAGCAAGAAGAAAAGGCTGAGGTGTGCCAAATTACACAAGAACTGGACTGAAACTTAGTGGCAGCAGGTCTTATGGAGTGATGAATCCAAATTTGAAAGTTTTGTTTAAATCATGACCAATATGTGCAGTGAAGTTCAGAATAGAAGTGCAACAGTAAATATCTACAGACATCTGTAAAACAGCTATAAAAAGGCTCTGTAATAATATGGGACTGCATTTTAGCCAGTGGTGTTGGGAATCTTGTCAAAATTGATGGAATTATGAACACATAAACTACTATTAGATTTTGATCCACCATGCAATACCATCTGGAATGCGTTTGACTGGATTCTTTTTATATCATGACAATGATCCCAAGCACACTGCCAATGCAGTAAAAGCCTACCTGGAAAAACACACAGCAGAACACTTATCAGTCATGGATTGGCCTCCCTAGAGCCTAGACCTCAATATTGTTGAAGTAGTGTGGGATCATCTTGAGTTGAGAGTACAACAGATGCAATGTTTGCTTTGAGAGTGTTCGTGGAGAAGTATAACAAAGGTCAGAAGGAGTTGCACTGTATCTTTGTGGATCTTGAGAAAGCATATGATAGGGTGCCAAGAGAGGAACTGTGGAATTCTACAAGGAAGTCAGGAGTGGCAGAGAAGTGTGTGAAGGTGGTGCAGAACATGTTTGAGGACAGCGAGACTTTGGTGAGGTGTGCAGTAGGAGTGACAGATGGGTTCAAGGTGGGGGTGGAGTTACTTCAGGGATCAGCTCTGAGCCCCTTCTTGTTCACAATGGCATTGGACAGGTTGACAGATGAGGTCAGGCAGGAGTCTCCGTAGACTATGATGTTTGCAGAGAACATTGTGATCTGTACTGATAGTAGGGAGGAGGTGGAGGAGAGCCTAGAGGGGTGGAGGTATGCACTGGAGAGAAGAGGAATGAAAGTCAGTAGAAGCAAGACAGAGAAAAACAAGGTGAAGATGCAAGGAGGAGAGGCAGTGAAGGTGGGTGGGTTTAAATAAAAGAGAATGCAGCCAGGGTGGAGTGGCTGGAGACAAGTATCAGGGGTGTTTTGTGACAGAAGGATAGCTGAAGATTGAAAGGGAAGGTTTACAAGATGATAGTGAGACCTGCTATGATGTATGGTCTGTAGACGGTGGCACTGACAAAAAGACAAGAGGCAGAGATGGAGGTGGCAGAATTGAAGATGTTGAGATTTTCCCTGGGAGTGACCAGGATGGACAGGATTAGGAATAAGTTCATCAATGGGCAGCGCAAGCTGAAAAGTTTCATGGCAAAATATAAAGAAATAAAGGGTTATGTATAAGTGACTTTGAAAAAGGCAGTTACTTAGCTTTAGTTTAATTGTGTTGATGTCAGATTGGCAAAAATCTGCTGCTTCCTTTAACTGTATGATTTTTTTTGGATTCTACTTGCAATGAATTTCCTCAGCCATTGATAAAAATAGCTGGGAAATTAATCACCGGTGCCTGTTAAGATGATGCTTTTTTGTTAATTTAAAGTTACCATTTCATCTCACCACTAACCTGATATGGTTCAACCAAGGTCATGTGACCACATTTATTTACATGCATGCTATATAGTATGAAGTATGCTTCAAGTAACAAATTTATCAACACATGCAACAGCACCTAGGGTGAAACTTACCCTTACCTGTGTAAACACCAACACCAACATTCCTGTGTTACCAAGGATATAGACGCCTCTTTAATATCTTTAAATATTTTTGCTCGTGTTAGTTGAGCCTGCTTTAAGGGGAGGGGCCAAGCAGCACTGAGAGGTGGACTGATTCAGTCAAATTAACAGCCTTTTGCTTTAGTTGCCATGGTTGCCATGCGACAGCACACACCTTGGAAATGTCACATTCTCTTTCGGCCCCTGCTCATATTCTGAAGAATGTCCCCACTTTGAAACTGATATCATTGTTTATGTGTGTGCGTGCATGTGTGCGTGCATCTGTGCACGCGTGCGCATGTGTGTGTGTGTGTGTGTGTGTGCAGGTGGTCCAGGCATTACTTATGTTATGGGGAGCTAAATGTATTTGCAGAGCTACATTCACTTTAAGGTGAAGACATATCTTAAGGTTAGAGTAAGGTTAGGTTTAGGTTACAATAGTAGTAATGTTTAAGGTTAAAGTAAACCTCCATGAAATGAATGCAAGTTAATGTATTGTCTTCTAAAATCATTGTTACATGACTCTGTGAGTGTGTGTGCATGTGCATGTGTGCACATTTGTGTATGCTCTCCTGAGCAGGCTGTGGTTATAAAAAAAGGTTAAATGCTTTCTCTCGGGAGATTTATGTTTCAGCAGTGTGCCAATATCAGAGCATTCACTGGACAAGCACTCAGCATATGGCACTGAATGATGTTCAAAGGTGAAAGGCAGTTCACCCCGAGCCAAAACTAGACTCTCGCAGTTGTTATTTGGAATGCGTGGGACTTTTCTGAATGAGCATGGAACTGACCTCATCCAGAACAACAATATGATCCTTTGGCTTTGTATTTCTGGGCACACTTTATGCAAAAAGATGAAATGCACACACACTTCCCTCTCCTCTGTCATAGCAGAGTTTGCGCATCTGTTTCCCCAACACAGCAATTTTCGATGATTACAGAGGCTACTGCTCTCCACCTCCGTCAGCACTATGAGAGTGAGGAATGAGGCATAAATCTGAGCCAATCTACTGAAAGTGAATTGTGACCCCTGCCAAGTTATAGCCTGGTACACAGGGGCCCTATTCCATCTGCACCTGTAGTCAGAGAAAGAGACAGCGTGAAAAAGAGAAATTATAAAAGGTGGAGTTGATGAAGAAGATCCAAACCCCCTTTGTTAGTTGTGGTATGATAGTTATTTTAATGTAAACTACTTCATCGCCTTGCTGTTGTTAAAAACCTTCAACTGACCCGCACATGTGGCTCTATATTACTAAGGAACTTTGTCATTGCTACATGTTGCAGTTTAGTTTGAAATTCCATGAAACCACAACATTTCAAGTTAATATTGCAACTGAATGTGAACCGTGCTAAAATTTAACATTTACATTTGTATCAGATGACACAAAGTTGATTTTTGGTCATCAGAGCAATTATGAGATTTTGAATTAGATATGTTATCTGAGCTTGACCTTTTTAATCAAGAAATCAGCATTCAGGTTTTCACCATTTGGACTGTGTATCAGGCACAGGCATGTCCAGGCATTTGTCATTTGTCTGGACATGCATGCCTTTTTGATTGTTGGGTTGCATTTAATTTATGTGTAGCATTTAAAACATGTCACATGCATTTAATATAAGTGCAAAGTGAGAAGGTTACCATAGTCACAACCACAAGAAATGGCTATAACTAAATTTTTTCTTGTATTTTTTTCCTCTAGGGTTGGACTTGTTAAGTTCTTGCCAAATATAGTACTGCCAATGGTAATTGTGATAGATTCATTATGTATGCTAAAATAAACTTTAATGCTGCGTGGAATTTTCTATTGTGTATCTTCAAACCAAGCAAAGAACCTCCAGGGCTGAAAAATGAAGCCAACGTGAAAGTGCCAGCAACTGCTGTTATCTCAAATGGCTGGCTTTAAAAATGAGTCAATCCGCCCAGACTCCCATGTTAAAATGGCCAACGTGAATAACAACATGAACATTTTTACTGCCTGATACAAAAAAGTTTTGATCTCTATAGATAATTCTAAAAAGTTTTTGATGACAAGTAAACAAGGACTAGGGGTAATTTTGTTATACTTCAAGTTTATTAAAGCTTAAAGTGATATAAGGGATGTGAACACTATGTGTGCTGTCACAAGCTGCTAGGCTTCACCTCAGCTAATTTGTATCACTGAACTGGACCCCTTATTTTAGTATTTTTGAGATATACTTATTGTTAATTTTCTGAATTTTATAACTTACTATGTTGTTAGTTGTATTACTAACCCATCCAATTCAGGGTTGTAAGTAGTCTGTCTCAGTTGTCATAGGGCAAAAGGCAAGTTACACCCTATGGTCAACTTAGAATTACCAGTCAACATAACATACATGTTTATGGACTGTGGGAGGAGGCCAGAGTACCCAGAGACACTCCACACAGAAAGGCCATGGCCACCCAATGCCACTAGCATAAGCTAGTTAAGAAAAATTCTAGTATTTTATTTGTATTTTATCAATTAACACACTATATGGACAAGAGTATTGGGTCATCTACACATTACACATACAGGAGCTTTTATGACATCCCATTCTAAATTTATAGGCATTAATGTGAAGTTGGTTCACCTTTGTAGCTATAACAGCTTCCTTTCTTCTGGGAAGGCTTTCTACAAGATTTTGGAGTGTGTCTGTGGGAATTTTTGCCCATCTATGTAGAAGAGCTGACACTGATGTTGTGAAGTCAGACACTGGTGAGAGGGCCTGGCTCACAACCTCCATTCAACTTCATCCCAAAAGTATGTGATAGGATTGAGGTCAGGGCTCTGTGTGGGCCAGTCAAGTTCTTCAATGCAAAACTCATCCAACCATTCCTTTATGAACCTTGCTTTGTGCACAAGACTATGGTCATGCTGGAACAGAAAAGGGCATTTCCCAAACTGTTCCTACAAAGTTGGAAACATAGAATTGTCCAAAAATTTTTGGTAAGCATAAGTATAAAGATTTCACTTCTCTGGAACTAAGGGTCTGGGCCAACCTCAGTAAAACCAACCACATATCATTATCCCTCCATCAAACTTTAGAGTTTGTACGGAGTAGTCAGGCAGATAATGTTCTCCTGACATTTGCCAAACCCAAAGTCATTCAACAGACTGCCAGACAGAGAAGTGTTACTCTACAGAACATGTATACACTTCTTCCAGTGGTAGTATGCTTTACACCACGCCATCTGATACTTGGCATTGTGCTTGGTGATGTAAGGTTTACATCCAGCTGCTCAGCCAAGCACATGATGAAACCTATGCTATGAAATTCTGGCACACAGTTTTTGTGCTGATGCTAATGCCAGAGGAGGTTTGGAACTCTGCAGTTATCAAGTCAGCAGAGTGTTGACAACTTTTATACACTATGCACCTCAGCACTTGGCGACCCTGCTTAGTTATTTTACATAGATGCGCAGCTAGGTGCTTGATTTTACACAGCTATGACAACGAGACTGAATGAAACACCTGAAGTTATTAATTAAGAGGTGTGGCCAAGTACTTTTGTCTATAAAGTGTGTCTGTGTCTGTGGCAAGTTTTTGGGTGCAGAGAGAAGCGTTACTCCACAGAACATGTATCCACTAGTCTCAGTGGTAGCATGCTTTACACCACTCCATCTGACACTTGGCATTGCGCTTGGTGATGTAAGGTTTATATCTAGCTGCTTGGCCAAAGAAACATATGCCATGAAACTTCTGGTTGCAAGCTTGCTAGCTCTAGTCAGTAACTTAGCTCTCCACCCTTTCACCCAAATATGGTCACTTTTGACTGCAAAAAACCTACATGATGACCAATGGGTGACATCAAGATAGCTGTGTCAATTTTAAAAAAATATAGTCTACTGTTCAAACTAGATAGTAGTTAACATGTAAAATTATAAATACTATACCAAATCATGCTATCATGCTAGTACTTACCTGCACACAGTACATGGTACTGATATACTGTGTTTGTATGACTGCTGAGGCAAATTTGTCCACCAAATTGCTCGGATAAAGTGTCTGAGCCACAGAAAATATCAGCCACCTATAGAGGGTGAGACTTTGAAATGAGAGTTGAATGCCTGAAGCATGCAACAAAAGATCAGGATAGGATTATTGATATTAAACAGTCAGTTTTTTAATATTTATTGTTTTTCAGGGGAAAACTGATGTTGCTGCAGGATTTAAATATTATGGCCATTAAACCAATCACTCAATGCCATGTTATTTGGGAAAACAAATGCTCATAAAACAAAATGTAATTCTAGAATAGTGTTTTTTTTATGTCAAAGTTTTATTAGGTGTCCCAGACAACAGCTTGGCTAGAAGCATGCGCCCTAAAACCAGAGAATGTTAACCGTCAATCTGTCTGCTTAGCAGTGGCAAAACTGTAATTGCAGAGAAACCGTGACTTGGATGTTGGCACTTGAAACTTGGCACTGTAGGGTGGGTAGCTCTTTAGCAAAGCTGGGACTCAGAAGCAGAAAAAAGAAAGGTGTTAAACAAAGAAAAGCATTGCCAAACTATTAAGGATTAGCAGTTCTTAGGTGACTTCAGAAGGCTTTTGTTTGTGCTTGACTTATTCCTGTTCCTCTTTTTGAATTCTGATTAAAACTTCCTTTCCACTGCACAGCACTGGTTTAGTAAACAATGCACGCTCAAGCAGGCTGACACACACACACACACACACACACACACACACACAAATGTGCACATGCACACAGGCACACACATAAGAACAGGAAAGAACAAGAGGAACATTGTTGTGTTAATTTCTTCTCCTGAACAACCAGAGTTAGTTCACAAAACCTCGAGGCACAGATCCGGGAAGAGGACTTTTAGCTATTTTAGAGGCTTTTGTCTGAGTAAAGGTTCTCCGGATGCTAAAACTCAGTGTGAATCTCAGTACCTTTGCTGAGCCTGCCAGAGTAACCGAAACAGAGGTCTCAGCAATGGCAGCAGCTGTGACTGAACAGTTCAGAAGAGGAGCAAAGACCCTGAAGCAAGGTGATAAGCTTAAGCAATAATATGGCTTATAATTGATGATCATGCAGTAGCAGCTGAAGGGTAACAGTTGAGACCAATGGTCACTTTGAATACTTAGAATTGTAATAACACCTTACCATAAATACATGTGGGCTGAATACTATCTTTGTGAGCAGGAAAGGGTGTTGATTCTTCTAAAAGTTTATAACAAGTTTTTCTTTTTTGCCCTTCTGTAAAGGACTTCTTCAGTATGGTAATCAGCGTCTCTCAACAACATGTTGACTTTGATTGCTCAGACTGATATTTAAAGAATAACACTGGTGTAATTTTAGCATTCTGTCACTGTTATTAGTTTGCATCAAGACTCAACCTGAGTTTTTGCCACAGTCAGAAGCTGTTGGTGTTTGTCCAGGAGTTGTTTTGTCTCTCCAAGAGGTTTCAGATGCATAAAACCATGCATACACTAGTAAAACTATGTGCCCACACAAAAACAAAATGCATATATGTATTCTTTTTATTAGAATCATAAAACTATACATGACCAACACCTTCTTATTTCATAATTCGCAATTTAAGCTTAGACACTCACCAGCAAAGTGGAGAAAAGGAGATGTGTTTTTTTAATAATCTCAATTCTGCAATCATGAACAGAACAAAGACTACTGAATTAAATTTAAAAAAATGGAGGCTAGGGTGCTGGCAGAGGTAAAGAAAGAAAGAAAGAAAGAAAGAAAGAAAGAAAGAAAGAAAGAAAGAAAGAAAGAAAGAAAAAGAAAGAAAAAAGAGAGTTGAACCAGGAGTCAAGACAGCACATCAGTACATCAGTTCACACAAGAACAGGAAATCTTTATAAATGGCTGAAGCTATTTATAGCAAGCACTGCTATTTTAAACAACAACAACAGCAACAACAACAACAATAATAATAATAATAATAATAATAATAATAATAATAAAGATTTATTTCACATTGTTTTTTTCTAAAATCGCTGCACACATTTGTGTTTAATTGTCTCCGACTTTGTATTTTGCAAACTTTGTATTTCTGGAAATATAAAGTGCTTTTAATTGGTAGTGGTGGGATTTAACTATGTAAATTACAACTGAGTCCCATAAAGCCTTGACAGCCTGGAAACTGTCACAATTACTTTTAGTTCAATATTCTTATTTCCTATATATTGACATTTTAATGATCTATGAGGTTAATATTGTAAATTTGACTAAAGGAAATGGAATCACAAGTAAGCCATAGGGAACATAATCAAGTTATAGCAAATAAACACAATATTGCTTTTGGACTAAGTGCTTGTGCAGATCTATACAAGCTCTCGTGTTGGCCTAATCAAAGGTAGTATGACTGCTTGTTTAAAATATGACAGCAGAGTGAAGAGGATGATTAAGCTTTTCATTGTCTCATGGGGCCAGGTATTTATAACATTTATGCTGGCCTATTTCTGGGCCACTTATTCAAAACTGATCTCTATTGTGTTGAACCCTTTCATCTGGCTCAGTTCACACTGCAGACTGACTGTGAGCCAGGTATTAGTATGGTGGTGTTGTAGTCACGAGTCAAAAAGTTGAGTGGGAAAGACTGAAGGACTGAAGAAAAGGAGTTTCTGGTTGAAGTTTACTACAATGATTACCCTGCCTTTCTCTTAGCTGTCTTGATCCACTTACTTGAGCACTGTCCGAAGAAACATCTCTTATTTCAAGCGTAAAAATATCTAAGGGTGCCTTTCTGGTGCTGAAGGAGGGGCTTAATGAAATATTGATGTGGAGCGATGGTTAAGAGTGTTGCTGGTAAATAGACTTTATCACTGCTCAGTGGACTGCAGTCAGCTAGAAGGTCTACTTCACTAACTATTTTCTGGTAAATTTAGTTTCTGTCCCTCTCTGTTTCTGTGAGGTTTAACCTCTGCACTCCGTCACTGTTGTGTTTAGACATGCTGATCACCTCTTCATTACTGCATGCACTTTTTGTATACTTATTTTGCTGCACTAATAAGATGCTGTGGTTTGAGGAAAATATTTCACTTTTTTTTCTTTATAAAATGACAGTTATCAACTATTCAACTTTGCATTTGCTTACTCAGATTGTCTTTTCTGATTCCAAGGAATAAAACTCAAATATTTATGCATTACATACAAGTTACATTATTCTTCAAGAAACAGGCAGCCATTTTACCACAGGCAGTGAATGAACTGAGCCAAACATGAAACATTTGAACCTTTAACATGCAATGTCAGGAGTGTGAATTAAAAGCGGAAGCTTTTGCAGGAGTCTAGAGTTGTCACTTTGACGTAACCATGATTTGAATAGATTTAAATGTGCAACGGAGGCCAGGCTGCTGTTGCAGCTGTCAGTTAGATATTTGCATGGCTGAGACAGAGCTGAGCTGTTGGTTGAGCTCTGTATCAAAACACTGCTGAATCAGTCAGTGTCAGCTTGTTTATTTTTTCATGCACACCAGTCTGGCAGTGCCAATCTACAGGACCAGTAGAGTCTCCATGTAGTTCAAAAAAGTCAAATGACTACCTGCTTATTTATTTGTTTTGCTGCAGAAACAGTTACAGAGTGTAATTATACACAAAGTGTATGATTTCTGATCTGTCATTGTTTATTATTACAACATGTCTAAAGGGTTTTGAATGAAAAATGATTTGTGCCCACACTCAAAATGCAGGGGAGGGCATGTTTCCAATACAGAAAAAAATGGTGAAGGTATACATGAGGTCACACTCAGTTATCTATTCAAAACTGGGTGAAAGTCTAGGTGTATAAAGTGTATAGATGTAAAAAAAAAATCAAAAGACAGAACCATTCCCTGATTAATTTAATCATTCTTGCTTGGAAAAGTCTTATAGAAAAATGCGTAGTAGTTGGCTGGCATGTGTAAACATATTAGTTTTTACCATAAAGTCTCTAAGTAATTCTTTCCTTTTCCCCCTAATTTTCTAATGGCCTGTGGTGACATGAAATACAAATATCACATGCTTTCCCAAAAGAGACTGGTGTGCATGCCCAGGAGCAGTTATTGTCTTCCATACTGTTTCATACTTAATTTGTTTTCTGTCACTGTCTGTTTTATGTTCGGTTGCTGTGTGGTATCTTCATTTATTTATTTCTTTGGAGTTCCTTTTTGACTTACACTCCATTGCTCTTGCTGTTTTGTTTCATTTTTACTTGCTCTTCAGATAGGCAACAAAGCTACTGGTTAAGTTTTTGGCTTATTTTTGAGTCCAGCAACATAAATATGTCCCATAAAAACATAGGCAACTCACAGTTTTACAACCTTAGTGTTATCATATTTGTGAACCAATGTAGCTATTACACATTTTGCTGTGCTGGGCTGGGGGTTCAGAGACTGTTTATGATCCATCAAGAGTTTCATTTGAAGTATACTGAAGTCTTTTGTTGCGTTACGCCTTGGCTTATCTTTTAGCCCTAGATGTTGCAGGACTTTTTTCTAACCTGGGCAGATCGTCCTTATGTGCAGTTGTTGTCCATGTTTTGTCCTTTGCTTTCTTTTTCTCATAGAAACAATGTGTTTGCAGACAATCAAAGGAACAATAAATGTGCTGACTCACTTGAACCCACCCATGCCTGAACAATTATATGCCCCCAAATCTGGAGATAATCTGCTAGTGGAAAGCTACGAGCAGAACGTGCAAAAAAGAGTTTCCTTTTCTCTTATCCCTAAATTTGCATTGATTTAAGTGATTCTGCATACAGTATCTCACAAGAGTGTTCCTTAATTAAATTACTAATGGACATTGACTGTTATAGGACTGTTATAGTGAAAAGCATGGAGAGCTGTGATGTGCATGCTACTTTGTATGCAATGTGGTCATGAAATCAGAGCTCACAGTAGGTCACAATAGCTTGTAGATTTCATTTGTTGGAGTAAAAATGTTACTAGAGCAGATGAGAAGAGATTTCTTAAATTTCTCATTAATTGGCTCCGAATGTTTGAATTGCACTGAATTACTCACATCAGAGAATTTATAGCTTAGGTATTCAAACACTGTTGCTTCTAGTAAAGTGACATTTAACACCTGCCTTTTATGAGTCAACTGGTAGTCAGAGAGACACACCAACTCATTCTCTCTCTCTTTCTTAATTCTGCCTTTCTCTTCCTTTCACTTCAAACACAAACCCAGCCCAGTTGCCATGACAATCCATTCAATGCAGCTTGTTTTTTGATACTGCAAAGTACTCAAAACCCCCCTGCTGCTATGATATGACTGCCATCACTGTTCCAAGCCAGGTGGCTGCTTTCCTCAGGGAGCCCTTTCAAATAAAGGCATTCAGCCAATAGACTTTGATGTCCCACTGTAGACAAGCTCTCAGTAAGAGAGCACACTTCCTTCCTGTTTTCATCCCATGCTTTGACGGGAGATCCTAAATAGAGCACAGCCTTATGTTGCCCAGCAGTTTGTTGTCATGTGAATGTGACAAAAAATTACCGAATGTGTCCTTCAATTTTTCCTTTTTAGCAGTGTTTTGATCCAAATTCTCAATGTACAGGAGAAAGAATGCAACTTATTTTTGTTTAGCGCTTCTCCTTTAACTTCTGATTTTTGACAGTGTGGATCAGACATCGAAGTTCTCCTATTGTCTTTATCTTGTCTTTCGTCTGCAGTGATACTTAAACAGAAGGAGGAGAACCTTAAATTAAAATAATATTGAATTTCACATTTTAAATGACTGCATACTGCCTTTGAAGAATGTTATAAAACTGGCAAAAGGCAAAGCATTAATGGCAGGGTCATTAGAGGAATACCTATTGTTATTGCTCTTTAATGTAAGAATTAGCTGCATTGTATTTTTTATGCCAAGCCAAGCTAAGCCAACATTATTTATAAATCCCTTTAAAACAGCAGCTACTGACCAAAGTGCTGAACATTTTAAAATACATGAAAATAAATTAAAATACAGAAATTATATAGTGCATAAACATGCGAAAAGCATGAAAAGCAATAGAAGACAACATAGAGTCTGATAAAATCAATTCTCACACTGGGTCAAAAGCGGTGGGTTTTAAGATGTGGTTTAAAAATGGTCAGTAAGGAGGCCTGTCTAATGTGCAGTGGCAGTGAGTTCCTCAAATTCGGAGCTACCACTGCAAAAACTCTGTACCCCTTTACTGTAGCTTCCTAAGCATCCTCGGCACATCCAGAAGCCATTGGTCAGCTGACTGGAGAGACCAGGAGGGGCAGTGGACATGTAAAAGCTCAAAGACGCAACGTGGGGTGAGGCTATTCAAACTCTTAAAAACAAATTAAAATTTTTTAAAATTAACTCTAAAATGGACAGGCAGCCAGTGCAGTAAAGCTTATGTGCCAACGGGAAGGTGGTTTGTTCAACGAATACATTCAAAAACAGTCCTAAACCATATTTTTTCAATATATTAAAACAACAACAGGAAGTCTATGCATGTGGTACATTATATTACACTATATCAGAATTAAAATCAGAATTCTTTATTAATCCCAGGGGGAAAAATATATTTGTTACAGAAATCTGAAAGGCAGAAAAATAAAGAATAAAATATATAAAATTGTACGTGCAAAGTGCAATTTGTAACATACATAACTCCAAAGTTAAACACTATATAAAATATGTACAAGATATGGCAATAAAAAGAAGCCGGTCAAGGTGTCATGAGGAGGAATTACAGATTTTTGATGGCCACAGGTATAAGTGATATCTTATGGCGTTTTGTGGTGCATCATGGTGGAATAAGTTTGCTGCTGAATGTGCTCCTGTATCTGGCCAACACGTCATGGAGAGGCCGTGAAGGATCGTCCAGGATTGTCCTTAAGTTGGACAGCATCCTGCTTTCTGACACCACTGTCAGAGAGTCAAGCTCCACACCTACGACTTGACTGGCCTTGCGGATCAGTTTGTTGAGTCTGTTGGTGTCCGCTACTCTCAGTTTGTTGCCCCAGCACACTACAGCATAGAGGATGACACTGGCTACCACAGACTCATAAAACAATCCAAGAATTGTCCATCAGATGTTGAAGGGCATAAGGTGCCCCAGAAAATAGAGACGGCTAGATATGTGTAATGAAATCCAGTTTGTTGTCAATGTGAACATTGAGGTATTTGAAGTCCTCTACTCTCTCCACACAGACCTCATTGATGGAAACAGGGGTCACTGGTGTGTTGGTCCTTCCCATGTCCACAACCTGATCTTTAGTCTTTGTCGTGTTGAGCGGCAGATGGTTCTCTTTGCACCACATGATAAAGCTAGCCACTGCAGTCCTGTACTCTTCCTCATCAGCTTCTCTGATACTAAACCCCTCTCCTGCAGAGTTACTGTATTAGAAAACCTCTGAGGGTGTGCAATAGCTACTGTATACTGTATATGGTGAAGTGTTTCATTCAGTCCCATTGCCACAGGTGTATAAAATCAAACACCTAGCTATGCAGTTTCTCTTTAGAAACACTTGTGAAAGAACAGGTCATTTTAAAGAGCTCAATTTGAGCGTGGTACTGCACGTTTGCCACCTTTGCAACAAGTCAGGTCATGAACTCTCTTCCCCTATTATTGTAAAGTGGAAGTGTTTAGAAACCACAGCAATTCAGGGATGAATCGGCAGACCATGTAAAGTTGTAGAGCAGGAATGCAATAAAGCATGCTGCTGCTGAACTCCGAAGCAGTGGAAACATGTTCTGTGGAGTGGAAAATCCTGCTTCTCAATCTGTTGGACACTAGTCTGGGAACATTTTCAGAGCATTGCTTGCTTGACTGCACTGTGTCAACTGTAGGTTTCGTGGAGGAGGGATGATGCTATCAGGTTGTTTTTTAGGTTTGGCCCCTTAGTTCTAGGGAAGGGAATTGTTTCTGCTTGCTAAGACATGTTGGCAGTTCTAGGTTTTGAACTTTGTGGGGAAAGTTTGGGGAAGGCTCTTTTCTGTTCCAGCTTGTCTGTGTCTCAGTGCACAAAGCAAGCACTTGAATGCCCCACACATAGCCCTGACCTCAACCCCATCAAACACCTTTGCAATAAACTAAAATTGAGATTGTGAGCCAGGTCCTCTCATCCAGTGTCGTTTTTTGACCTTTCCAAATGTTCCTCTGGATGAATGGTTAAAAATTCCTGTAGAAACACTCAAAATCTTGTTAAAAGCCTTCCCAGAAGGGTGGAACCTGTTATAGCTGTGATTGTGTAGCTACTAAAATTGCTAGATTTGATAGTTAGTGACACTAACACACTTCCTGCCAGTCATTTAATCATATAATTTGTCTTTGGCCTCTCCAGTCAGTTCTTAATCTATTCCAGCTATGTGATGCTTAAAGTGATTTGGTAAAGGCAGCTAACTCATTGTTGTTAATAGTTAATAGTATATTCATTGATAGAAGATGACAATGTCAAAGGACACAAATGCACCCTGCCTGTCTTGTACTGCTATCACAAATTCAAATGTGAATTAATGTCTGAAAAGCATTAATTATCAACATTTTCTGGGCTACAATTAGGAATTCAACACAACATATTCACATATTTAATTTGTTTGCTCATCCAGTAAAGTGTAGACTTGATTGTAAGAAAGACATGAACAAAACATGAACATAACTGAAAAACCTGAGTTGTTTCATTAATTAATGTATTGTTCTTGCATAAAGGCATGCATGTGGTAGATGGTAATTCCGGTACATTCCTGACAGTTTGTGAAGTTTTACATGAATTAATTGATGCTTTTTCACAAGTGACATGTATAAATTTATCATAATTTACATATCCTTACTGTAAAGTGTTACTCGAATCTGTTTGCATTTGTAATGCTGCTTTTTTCCAACCACAGAAAACATTGTACATGTAAGTGTGTCGATTTTTTATGATCCAAATCTAAATCACACAAAGATTTAATGACACATGTTGAGCCCTTCGAGATTTACTTTATGCTCACTGCAGATCCCATAGCTGTGTTTCATGATTCTTGCTGTAAAAATTTAAAAAGTATAATCTCTTTCATTTCTAAGGTTTTACATATCAGGGCATAATGAAAAAAATCATCAGGTGTTTACCAGGTTTAAAATAATTTAAATGCAACTTCTGATGAGCAGTAATGCAAGACATATTTCACTGTATCAATATTTATTTAAGAAAAACTAAGCCAAAGTTCAAGTGTGTGTTAACACAATGTAAAGAAAGAACAATATCAGCAAAGATCTTAAAGAAGCTAGTGTTGCTGCCCATCGATTTGGGAAGGGTCACAAGGCCATTTTCAAACTATTTGATATCCATCGTTCTACAGTGACAAATATCATTGACAAGTGAAAAGCCCTAAAGACCGTTGACAATCTTCCGAAGAGTGGATGTCCCAGGAAATTCACCCCAAGGTCAAACTGTGCAATGCTCAGAGAAATCGCAAAAAGCCCAGGAACTACATTTCAGACTCTACAGGCCTCAGTAATCATGTTAAATGTTAAAGTTCATGAAAGTAACATTACAAAAGATATAAAAAAGTATGGCTTGTTTGATGAGATTGCCAGGAGAAAGCCTCTTCTCAAAAAACCACAAGACTTCTGGAACAATGTCCTTTGGACAGACCAGACCAGACCAAAGTGGAGATGTGTAACCATAATGCAGAGAACATTTGGTGAAAACCAAACACAGCATATCAGCTCTAACACCTCATATCAACTGTCAACCACAGTGGTGAAGGGGTGACGACTTGAGCTTGTTTTGCAGCCACAGGACCTGGGCAGCTTGTAGACACTGAATCAACCATGAACTCCTCTGTATTCTAGAGTCAAATGTGAAGCCATCTGCCTGACAGCTAAAGCTTGCCCCAAACTGGGTCTTGTAACAGGACAGTGAGCCCAGTCACAGCAGCAAATCTACCACAGAACAGCTGAAAAAGAAAATAATCAAGGGGGTGAAGTGAGTCGGTCGAAGTCCACACCTTAACTCATTAAAAATGCCACGGCAGGTCTTAAAAGTGCTGTGCATACATGACTCCTCGCAAACCTCAATGAACTGAAGCAACTTTGTCAAGAAAAGTGAGACAAAATTCCTAAACAATGATGTGAGAGACTGATAAAGTCATACAGAAAAGAGTTACTTCATGTTATTCAATCTAAAGGTGGTTCAACAAGCTATTAAATCATGGAATGTACTTAGTTTTTACACATGACTTCTGCATTATGGATTCATTTTTGTTAAATAAATACATAATTGACACAGTGGAATCTGCTGTGTGTTGTTTTACACTTGAGGTTAGATTTTAACAATTTTAGAACCTGGTAAGGACCAGATGACTTTTTAAATATGTCCTGATAACATAAAACCATAAAACATAAAGAGAGTGTGCTTTTTTTTAACATGAATGTAAGCACTTTGCATTCATTTATGAATCCTCTTAATATCTATAAGTAGGTGGAATTTGTTCTCCTTTTCTTTCTTCCTTCTTTCTGTCTTTCTCTTTTAACTAATGTTTCGAGCTGGGCCATGTTCACTGAAAGGTCTCAGTAAGTTGTATTTTGTTGCAGGAATCAGGGCGGTGGCTTACACTCAAGTCCCATTTCTTAATAAGGCAATTAAATGCATTTTGCTTTCAAACAATTTCCACAGCTTCCTTCACACGAATGAATGACCAGTTGCTTAAGCAGATAAGTGGAAATAATCATGTTTAAACTCCATTTCAAAGACACAAATGTAGAGTGTTCAATGGCATAGTAAGTATAGATAATCACAGAGAGCAACGGGTCTTGGTAATCATTTACATGCATGCTGAGGGAGGGCTGCATGTCTTGTGCTAACTCTCAAAATTCTTCGATCCCTAGAGCTCCAGCTCTCACAGATAGATTTTACTTTGTATTATTGATTGAAACTAGTTGTAATCATTGCAATAAATGAGCTTGTTATTTTTAAGGAGGCTCTAATTCCCACCAGCTAGGGGTTTCTGGGTTTTCATGCTACCCTGCTGTTTTCATTTTAGGCTGAATTCCTTTGTACTTTGTAGCAATTATCTAGATGCTGTCTCTTCATTTCCAAATGTTCATGCCAGAAAGCTTATTACCAACCCACAGAGGGACTCATTTTGGCCTTTATTGTGGATTATTAACATATCTACACAGATAAATTTCCTAACAGAATCAAAGTTTGAAAAAAACTTTTGTTAAAGCCAAATAAAGTACAGAAAAACAACATGTGCCTCAACAGAAAGCATTACATTTCAATGATATGACCTGTTACCTCAGTTTTTCTTGACTATTAAATAGAGTGAATTTTAAATTTTTTCTGCCAAGCAATCACTTTGGTGTCCGTCCCTAATTTGTCACGGACTCCCTCCTTCCTCGCGCTGTTCCATTTCCGCTCGAGCAACTAAGTGTGCCACAAATGTGGGTCAGTCGCCTTTCTTTCCCCACTACAGTCAATTGAATTTGGTGGAATGATATGAAGGTATCAAATTTAAACAGCTTGGAGGTGCTCTGAGGTAAGACAAGAAGCACAGCAGTCTACCATACTTAAAATACCAGCTCCTCCCTAAAGGCCTTCCTCGAGAGAGTGGCACGGCAAAAGGGAGTGGAACAACACCTGTCTCATTAGAAGAGAAGAGGAGAGGGACAGGGAGAATTAGTTTTCAACAGTACATTAACAGACAGCTGAAGTCAGGGTGGCGGTAAAGCCTTTCAGGCAGATTTTCTCCTCTTTCCAGCCTCATTGTGGTCCGCTGATGATTATCTGTTTGCATCTGTGGCTTTACTCTGTTATTTGTATCCAATAATATTAGGACCTGTTGACAAACACACATAATTGCCTGTGGTTTCTTTGACAGGAAGGGGGGATAGAAAGGCACTTAAGTAGCAGTGAGTCAAAAATAGAGCCTGTTATATAGCTATACATATACATAGCTGACACTGTAGTCAAATTTGCGTTTACATTTGAAATACTGTCTTTACTATAGAGAGACAGTTAAACTGAGCACAGTGTCACTGACAGTGAAAACACCTGGATGTGTGATTTAAACAGGATTCATTCCTTCCTAGAGATGAAAGAAGCCCATGCTGTGAAAGTTATCAGAAAGATGCAAAGACATAGGGATCAGAAAACATTTATCATGATACATGTAGTACTTGTTTTGTTCTTTTGCCTATTATCACTAAGCCTTGTGACCACAGACCACAATAACACTGGGTTTCCAGCTCAAGAAAGGATGAGAGCCTTGCATGAACCACAGTGAACTCAAATAACTCATTATGTAATTTACTTCCCCCCATTAGTCTACCTAAGTATATAGATTTATTGGCACAAATTTTAATATAGATAAATCAAGAATTTGCAACATAAGGCTGTAAGAAATATGTTGAGATGATTTTAAAATTGTTGCTTTTTTATTATTTGTCCACTACAGAGAACAGGTTTAAGATGGGAGCAGTAGGCTCAAAGGAAAGCAACGCCTGTCTGTCTGTTGGGCAGTCCCTTTGCTACAGACAGAAATATCATATTGGATGGACTGAAGTGAAATAGCCTACTGTACATTTATTAATGATCTTCAACATGAAGCCCCCTGACTTTGGTAATGCTTCCACCCCACTACCATCACCAGGTTGACATTGCACGATTTTCTGTCTTGACAGTTATTGACAGCTATTAGATGGATTGGTAGAGACCTTTATGGTCTCCAAACGATCAATCCTAATAACTTAAGTGATCCAACCTCGTAGTCAATTTTTCAGTGTGTTCAGTACATTGATTTATGAGCAAATAGCTGCAAAACGACAGCATTCTCATCAGCCTCAGCCATGTTAACATGCTAACATGCAAAACTTGTTAAACTAAAAGCAGGTACATTGGTGTAGGAGTAAATCATATTTAGAAAAGCTCCTAGTTTTCCATTAAAACTCAGTGCCTGGTCTCCTACTGTAGTGTTTACTTGCACTTGTACTGCTCAAGTTTAAGCAACAATGTGCAGGGAAGAGGAAAGAATAACAGCAGAGTGTTCAAGAAAGGATTTTGGAAAAGCAGAGACAAAGATGGAGAGGTTTGCCTGCAGAAAGAAAGTAAGAGATGCATTTCTCGTACCTGTTTGCATTGTCCTGACTTCAAAGGGCCCATGGTTTGCACTTAAGAGGTGTCCAAATGAGATGATGTGAAAGATGAAGGCCAGGATTGCGCTATATCTTCCAGTGGCATTGATCCTTAAAGGACTTCACTGGAGAAACCCACACAGACACACTATCTCTTTCAGTCTTTCAGTCAGTCAGACTTGAAGTTGAATGTGACTTTTATTCATTGTCAGACTTCCTGAATTTCAATTAGGGCTATAACCTGCCGACAGGTATGAGCTGAATATTCAGATAGAAGAAGAATGTGAGGATTTACTGTGCAGTTACCCAAAGGAGCTTTTATACTGAACAGAAAGAAAGTTAAGACATTGACACGTATTTTGTAGTTGTACAAGTGTATTGTCATGTGTGAATGTGTATACTTGAGTGTCTGTGTTTGTGTCTTATCTGGCCTTTAATTACCTTAATTGATCCTTTCTGGGGATTTTTTGTATTTGTCTGTGTCTTTGTGTGTATTTATGCATCCCTGCATTCATTGCTCTGGGGGGAATCTCAGATGTTCCACTGCAGCAGATAAGAACCACCCAGAGTGTGCCTGGAGGATGTCAGACACATAAAAGAGGAGAAATAAATGGTGTGGAGAGGTAAGGATAGAAAAATATGGAGGCCAAGACAAGTGGGTGGTGTGTTGGCATGTGTGTGTCAGTGGGACATCAGACAAGACAAGATGTGAACAGTCATCCACAGACATGACAACTGCTGTTAGGATGCAAGGAAAAAGGGGAAGGCAAGGGGGATGAGGAGGACCTGAGTAGGCAGATTTTCAGGTGAGAAAGAAAGGCACTTGTCCAAGACAGGGGAGGCAGAGCTGGACAAGCGAAGACAGAAAAAACAAGTGGATGGGGGGGGTAGCAAAAATCCAACTCGAATGATAACAAAGAAAAGAGAACAGCAGGGGATAATGGACAGATGAGAGGAGCAGCTTTGCTTTCTTTGTTATGCTAGTCTGCATCTAGCTGAGAAGACTTAACTACCTGCAGTACCCCTCACTACACTCCATCCGTCACTGCGTATGTGAGCGTGTGCCCAAAATTTGTTTGGTTGAGCGTGCTCCCTGGAAATTGGTGACCTGTATGAGCTGAAGAGGTAGTCACATCATCACTCTCAGCCTCTAGGTTTTCATAATGACTGAGCACTGCAGACAGTGTAGATTTACAATAGAGATGAGCTACATTTTGTGTATGCGCACAGTATGCACAGGCTTATGTGTTAATACCTATAGCGTTGCGTTTGAGCGCATTACTTGACACGTGTGCGAGCATGAATGTGTGCACTGATGTATAGCACAAGCCTTCTGCAGCCTTTATCTCTGCATTGGTTGCTTTGTGGAGCGTGTCGGTTGCTGATAGCCATTATCAGCCGCAGCCATACGTCTCTGTTGTTGCCCACATAGCCGTTCCTCCCTCACTCTTTTCTCACAATGTTTCCTCATTTTTCTCCCCTCTTCCCCTCTGACCTCTAATCCCTGCGTCCTCTTCCCATCTTTCTGACCAGAAACCAAATGTATTCTAGCTGTACTTAATCAGCTCAATGTAAAGTGACATTTAAATTTATATTTATCTACCTGACAATGATTACATAATAGAATTTCATTGTGAGTTTTCTACATTCTAAAACTGCATGGCCTGCTGTTTTTGAAAACATCTACTTGCGTTTAAAAAAATATATTAAATCTGTGGCTGAGCTGTATTTGATGGATTTGCTGTCTAAAAGGACAGACACTGCAATAAACAACTGGTGAGAATTTATAGTAATGTTATGGGACTGGGAGAGGCAGTCTTTAAGGGGCCAAAAAAGTGTTTTTTAAGCAACATTTCTGAAAGAGCATGACAGGATAAGAAAGGGAAGTTCAATAAAGGACAGTAATAAAACAGAACAGTTCTAGCTTCAGAGAATAAGTTTAATACACAAAACAAAGAAAAATTCTTAAATATAT
>VUQH01027230.1:0-17330 GCA_015106775.1 Etroplus canarensis
CTCCACCTGGTTTCTTGCACACACAATATATCTACCTTCCTTCTCTCCATCATATCAGCCAGCTCTCTCCCTTTACCAGTCATAGTCCCTACATTTAAAGTTCCTACTCTCACCTCCACCCTCCTACCTTTCCTTCTCTCTCTCTGCCTCCTAACACACTTTCTCCCTCTCCCCCTCCTTGGGCTTCGGCCAACAGTAGCATAGTTTCCACCGGCACCCTGTTGGCTGGCAGCACCGGAGGTGGTCGTTGTTAACCCGGGCCGCGACTGATCTGGTACGGAAGTCGTGTTATGAATCCGCATATTTGATTTGGCAAAGTTTTTATGCCAGATGTCCTTCCTGATGCAACCCTCAACATTTACCCGGGCTTGGGACTACACTGGCTTTTGGGCCCCTGTGACTGGTTTGGCCCCTGTGGCTGGTTTGTGTGTAGTCATAGTAGTATTTTTATGTAGTCATAAAAATAAAATATTCATTAATTTATCCATTCATATTGGATTATCTAACTCAGTGATTCTCTATTTTTTTTTGCCATGCAACGCTGCAGAAGCCAAAAAAAAAAATAAAAATTGTGCCCCACAGCACACAACAAAAATACATGCCTGAATGAATTTCATCAGCCACTAAAATGTACCTTTGGCTGCTCCCTTGTATTTTCCCCCAAGAGGTCACAGCAGTAGATTAATCCATAGGTAATTTGTCAGAGGATTTATGCTGGACACCCTTCCTGATGCAATCCTCTATGGTGAGAGGGGCCTGTGTTCCCACCTGAATTCAAACCAGGGACCGTTCACTTGTAAGGCAAATGTGTAAACCACTACACTTATGGCTAACAAGAAAAAATAGGGTCAACATTGAATTTTACACAAACATGCATATTATCAGCACAGTGGCATCAGTAAACATTTGCTTGTCTCTTTTTCATATGAAATCATATCTGTTCACCTTATTTTCACTTCATATTTGTCACCTGGTTGTCCACACCCCACCTGCCGCAGCTCCACGCCCCACAGTTTGAGAACCGTTGGTCCAACTCATTTTTCCGCCACTTTAACTAACAATAAATCAAACATAGAAACCAATGCCAACCTACATCAGCATCATCTACACACAGATATAAATCTAAATATCATCCAATCTTCCCACAATTAACATTGCAGGAGATATTTAGCTATGTGACGAATATAGAGTTAGGTCTAAAAGTTTTTTGGAAATGACACTTTATTTATTTTTTATTTTCCCTCTTTGCACCACCACATTGGATTTTAAATAAAAAAAATCAAAATGTGATTGAAGCAGAAACTTTCATCTTTAATTCCAGGGGTTTAACAAATGCATTACATTAATGGTTTAGGAAATAAAGCCATTTTTATGCATAGTCAACCATTTTCAGAGATTCAGAAGTAATGGGACAACTGACTGATAAGTAGCTTGATGGTCAGTTTTGTCACTCATCCACAACAAGCGGGACAACAGATAAAAGATCTGAAGTCGATTCCAAGCATTGACCTTGCCTTTAACAGCTGTTCACTGAAACTCTCAGCATGAGGTCGGTCAAAAGAGATGTTGATCCAAGTGAAGAGAGGCCATCATTAAGTTGCAATGGGATAGTCATCAATGGATAAGTCAGTCACAACCCAATAAAGAATGTTTTTCAGTTAATGAAGACAAAACTGAAAGCAGAGAGACCCACAACCAAGCACCAAATGAAGGCAGCTGCAGTAAAGGCCTGGCAGAGCATCTCAAAAGAAGAAACTTCGCATTTGGTGATGTCCATGGGTTCTAGTCTTCAGGTAGTTATTGACTGCAAAAATTATTTTCCCAAGTATTAAAAACAATCATTGTAATTAAAATTATCTTAATCAATTGTCCAGTTATGTTTGAGCTTCTAAAAATGGGTTACTGTGTAAAAAATGATGAAAATTCTTAAACAAAGCAATTCTTTTGTCAAACCCTTTGGATCAAACCTTAAAGTCCACACTTCAATCACACCTGGATTGTTTGATTTAAAATCTGCTGTGATAGTGTACAGAGGCAAAATTACAAAGAGAAAAATTAATAACAATAAAATATGTGTCGCTGTCCAAAAATTTATGGACCTAACTGTACAAACACACAAGCACAGGTCTATAAACCTGGCATGATAATTGAATCTAACAAAGCAAAAATCTGCATCCATTAATGCCATCTTGCAATTGAGCCATATCAGCTCTAACTATATCTGTCTCCTCCTTCCCCATTCTTTAGAAAATGCAAACATGATCAAAATGTAATAATTTAAAGCTAATTACACATCTAAATTAGAAATGTCGAGTTTTTAAAACAATGCTTTTTGAAAATCTTTGCGTAAGGGACAATATAAAATTAAAACGAGTTTCATCTACCACCTCATTGTGTTCATACTATTTGCAATATTCTACATCAAAGGGACAGTTCACCCCAAGATGTAATCTATTTTTTTCTTTACAGAACTACAGCTGACAGCCATACAACTGTACAGTAGGAAGCATGCATTAGATGCATGTCTGAGGGAGGTGTAAAGTTGGTAGGCTGCAAATCATTGGTTGAAGGCTGTACTTCAGTAGAAAGAAAATAGTTCTCACAAGAAACTGCTCACAAAAAGGTTTGCTGGTTTTCTTTTTTCCTGGTTTTGTTTTGTTTGTTTTGCACTAGAGAGAAGAGGAATGAAAGTCAGTAGAGGCAAAAAATACAGTGTGGGGAGGTGAAGATGTAAGGAGCAGAGGTAGCAAAGGTGGATGAGTTTAAATACCTGGATCAACCATCCAAAGAGAGCACAAGAGAGGTGAAGAAGAGAAAGCAGGCAGGGTGGAGTGGGTGGAGACAAGCGTCAGGGGTGCTTTGTGACAGAAGAACAGAGTGAAAGGGAAGGTTTACAAGACAGTAGTGAGACCTGCTATGATGCATGGTTTGGAGACGGTGGCACTGACAAAAAGACAGGAGACAGAGCTGGAGGTGGCAGAACCGAAAATGTTGAGATTTTCACTGGGAGTGACCAGGATGGACAGGATTTGACTTGAGTACATCAGAGGGACAGCTCAGTTTGACAAGTCTGGAGAGGCAAGGCTGAGATGGTTTGGACATGTTCAGAGGAGGGATAGTGGACATATTGGACAAGGGATGTTAAAAGAGGAGCTGCCAGGCAGGAGGAGAAGAGGAAGACCACAGAGAAGATTCAGGGATGTAGTGAAGGAGGACATGCAGAGGGGTTGGTGTGAGGGAAGAGGACGCAGGGATAGGGTGAGATGGACGCAGATGATCCGCTGTGGCGACCCCTAACGGGAGCAGCCGAAAGAAGAAGAAGAATGTGAATTCAAATCTACTGAGAAGTCCAGAAAGTTCACTAACAGTCAATGTGCTTAATTCTTTTTCAGCTTTAATCCAGTTTAAGGCATCAATATGCCATAAATAAACCTAATGACATCATAACATATAGGTGGCAGAGGAGCACACACAAACACTCATTTTATGACCAGTAAAATCCAGACCAATACTCTTAGGCGCAGTGATCCTTGTGAAAACGGAAAAGTTTCCACAAAATGGCAAATATGACCCATTCAGTGATCACCATGTGCACATTTCACTAAAATCTGACCAATACTCTAGGAGAAGTAGTCATTTTTTGGACAGACAAACAGACACCTCGTTGTGGCTTTAGCTCATCGCTCCTTGAGCCAGATGAGGTAATAACCCGCACATCATTACATTTTCAGGAAAACGGGGGCAATAAATACCGAGAGGCTGACCTTTAAAGGAATTTTATCTTAATTCATGACTGAATCACAAGGCAAAGCCAACGTGACATTTTCCTGATCGATCCATCTGCTTGAAGTTTTCACTGAAACGCTGTCAGTGAAGTCCTTTACAGCCACTCTCCTGATGCCAATTAGCACTCATCAATTCAGCCATTACAACACAGCTCAGCTACTTATCAGGATGGATCCTCCCGCCACAAGGAGCCACACTTCAGGGGGCATCAGATGGCAATTCTCCGCCTGACGCAAGTGTAGATTTATGGTCCAGTGAGACGAGGGGCATTTATCCTGGTCCCTGGGACGGGTCGGGCTCTAAACGGGCCATGTATCATGCTCAGCGTGGAGGAGTTGGGTAGAGATGGGATCATAAATCATGTAGATATTCATTATGAAGCACCCACACAGTGACACAGAGAAACTGCTGTGATTCATTTTGCAATTACAGGAACGAGAGGTAATTTACGCTCAGCGCAAAGTCAATAAACAAAGGAATGACAGATGGTCCGCCGGGACATTTCAAACTTTAACATTCAAGATTGCCTGGTAAAATCCCCCTGGATGAACAAACAAGACAGGCGCTTATCTCAACTTTGGGTTCATGGAAAGAGCGTCTGTTTCTGGTCTTGGAACACCAGCCTCCACCCAAGCAGTGTGGGTTTTCCAGCCTTATCTCCACCGCTGAACAGATCTGCCACAGACATGCCTTTCTCATATTAAACAGAGCGCCGGGTGGGACGATTAATGAGACCAGAGAGAGGCCGAACCCTAACCGTGCAGAGAAATTAACCACTCCTAAAAACCACTAAGTCCTTCATTTAGACTGGAAGGGCTTTAAGAGAAAGATGTTTGGGATGAGTCTGTTTTTCTGGCACGTCTGCAAGTTGCTCAACACATTAATGAGTTTTTCTTCTTGACAACTGGATAACAGGATTTTGTGTTCAGTCCATAATGGAGTGTGTGAACCATGAGTTAAGGTTGTGACATAAACACTGTACAATCATGAAACATTATTTCTTTTATGCATGCATCTCCCTAGGTGGCCTGGGTAGACTCTGGTTTCTCTGCAGTGACCTGTTATCAAAGGTCCTAATCAGCTGGGGTGAAAGGGAAGATGACCCCAGGGGTGCCAAAGGTTGAACTCTTTGGTGATCAGCTTTCCCTTCAGCAGGGAGGGTGGTCCCTTTGGCATTTGGAAGTTAAGATTGAAAACTTGCAGCTAGCTGTAAAAGATAGTTGGTCAATGGACTGGTACTTATATAGCACTTTTCTACTCTATCTGAGCACTCAAAAGCACTTTTTACTACAAGCCTCATTTACCCATTCGCTTTATTCTAAGCCTGAAGCACAATTAACTATCATGCACACATTCACACTCAGATGTGATACATCAGGAGCAATTTGGGGTTCAGTGTCTTGCCTAAGGACACTTCGACATGTAGACCGGAGAAGTCAGGGGTCGAACCGCCAACCTCCGTGTTGAGGGACGATCAGCTCCACCTCCTGAGCCACAGTCGCCCCTATGTTCCAGTGAAGTTCCAATGAAGAATGGAAAAGAAACATTTGGTGGTAAATTAAGGACGAATGTTGGATGATAAGGTCTGGGTTTGATCAAGGTAGAACACCTCTACAGGCTCTGTAAGCTCTGAATGTTCAAGAGGTTTCTGTAACAATGTCACTCAACAGTTTGGTTCTTGAAAAGTGCTAAAGCTTATTTTTTTAATAACTTTCTTTATGCTTTAAGCATAAATAACTTTTTTTTTTAACCACTTGGGGCTGTCTCCAATTACATACTTTCAGAGTGCGAGCTATTTTAGGTAAGTTCACACCATCAAGAGCAGCTACAAGTGGCAGTTTATAACAGTGTGGAGCACCTCAGTTGCCGCCATGTTAGGCCACGTTCCCACTGCAGGCAAAAGTGGCCTGAATCTGATTTTTTTGCCCATATTTGACCCGTATCTGATTTGTCTATGCCAGTCTGAACAGCACAGATCTGACTTTTTCAAATCAGATTCTGGCCACTTCCATATGTGGTCCCAAATTGGATGCATTTTCGATGTCAGAACAGTCCTGTCACAATTAGTTAAAAGGAGGAGCAGATAAACAAACATGCATTACATGTGTCGTGGCATTGTTTAGTAGGCATGCATTAAGAAAAAGAAGAAGATATACTTTATTAATCCCCAATGGGGAAACTCCAAATTTCCATTCTCAACACACTCAGTTCTTGCTCAAGGGTACCCCGAGGGTGGGGGGTGAACCGACACCTCTCCGGTTTCAAGTACACCTCCATATATATGTGTCCAAGGTGGGTCATAATATGGTCTCCAGTTTCCACAAGCCTCCGAAGCAGCAGCCGTCTGGATCCCAACCAAGTCCGCCAACAGATTGAGCCAACGAAGAACTTATTATGAGAGGCCAAAGTCACGACAAGATGAAAACGTTCACAAAATGTAGCGGCTAGAGTGACAATCCACTTCAAAATTTGCAAATGTCACCGCGTCTGAGTTGAGAAAGCAGTCGCAACTCACAGGTTACAGTGATGAGTGACGAACGAAGAGAGTGGGTAGCTTTTGGTCACTGGTTGACATTATCACACAAACTAATGAGAAGTTGGACTCCAGAAGCAGGAGAAATGGACAGGTTTAGAGATCTGAACGACCAGGACCTAATCTTCCTGGTAACATCACTGTTGCCCATTATCTTTGAAACACCAAGACATGGTGGCTTCTACTGAAAATGGCCAAGGGAGAGCTAAACGGTGAACTGCCAAAATCAATTCTGAACAAGTCTCGTCTGTCGGGCACCTGTCTTCTACGCAACAGCTCCATGGTGTTGCAGAGAAGCAGGATTTGACGCTAACGTGTCTGTACCTATTTCCACTGGGCACCCTCAGAGGTCTTGCTGAAGAGTCCAGGCTGCAGGGAGTCTTAGCTGTTTTGGCAGCAATGCAGCAACACAATATCAGGCATGGCTGGCTCATGGGTGTTCATACCGTATAAAGCTGACATGGCTAACGCAGGGTTTATACTTCAGTTTTAAATTTACACCGTAAATACCTATCAAAGTTACTGAAACCCTACGCCATAACTTACTCAACCTGATGTGCACCTCCTTAGAAATGTAAATACACGTCGCTCTGACCCAGCCCACAATGACTGTGATTGGACCATTTGGTACTGTTGTTTCTACCTACACATGTCCAGCAGCTACATCTTCTGCTGCCATTTTTTAAATCGGCTCCAGAGAACATGTTTTGAACATGCACACGCACAAGTATAAATGTTGGCAATGACACTGGCCATTTATGTAAGCTTAGTCGCAGGTTCAACATAGATTCAGTGCAGGGCTATAAATTCAGCTTAATGCTTAAGCTTCATCTAGCAAACAAGAAATGTAGGTTTTAGAGTGTTTTGCTACCCCTATCAGTGTCAGGTACAAACTGGAAACAAAGCTGTTGAAAGCCGAGAGACTGAATCAGTACCTTAAAGTGGCCAAATGTGCAAATATTCAATTAATGTGCTTTCCAGCACAGTCAGTTGATGTGTTTTTACATTTAACAGAACACATGCAATGAAAGACTAAAAAACTACAAAACTGTCAACAGATTCACAGGGTGTCATATGGTTACAATTACACTGTATTATGTCTGCAGGATCAGTCCCATAAAAACTGCATTCTGACACCACAACACACATCTTGACTACATTATTCTAGGCATCCATCACGCTGTATTAAAGTCAAGAGAAAATGAAACATTCCTGTGACTTTTTCCATGAAAACACCAGCATTTCACAGTAAATGTCAAAAGCATCTGCACAATTAGTTTTAAATCTAAGCCTCATTAGTTTTACTTGTTTGGAAAGTCAAAAATCTGTTTTCTATCTACGCTGCACTAGAAGCCATAAATAAAAATTCCAACCAATAAAACCATTTCACTTCACTGTACTGTTTCTCTACCCAGTTAAGATCTGGTTTACGCTCTTAAAGGATCCAACTGCATTGTATTTCCCATCCCATTGTACACAGTACAGTATATATATCACATGCTTTCACAAAGTTGTGTGACTTGCATCAGGAGGATTACAACTGAACATGATATGATCGGTGTCTCCTTTTTTTTTTTCTTTTGCCAGATCTTCCGGTTCTATGATGGCAAATTAATGCACTGCATCTTTGACACAGCAAAAAAAGAAACCACTTCAAGAGTGTCCATCATACTGTACTACAAATTTAACTAAAGCCTTGCTTCATCAAACGATGCCCTACAGCTTGCTCTGGGGGGGCGGAGTCTGTATCCGAGCGTGAAGCAGCAGGGATCAGAACTGGCACCTCTAAGTTTGAGGCCATGGTTCTTAACCGGAAAAGGGCGGGAATGAGTTCCTGCCCCAAACGGAGGCGTTTTAGTACCTCGGGTCTTTGTTCACAAGTGAGGGAAAGAGGGTGTGGGGGATTAACAAGTGGAGTCTGCAGTGATGTGGAAGCTGTACTGGTCTGCAGTGGTGAAGAAAGAGCTAGGCACGAAAGTTAAGCCGTCAGTGCTCCTGTCGATCCATGTTCCTAGCCTCATCTATGATCACAGGCTCCAGTAGTGGGGCTGTGACTGTGAGTGTGGATGCAAGCAGCTGAAATGAGCCTCCTCATTAGCACGGAGGAGCCCAGTCATTCAGGAGGGACTCAAAGTAAAGTCGCTACCCCTCTGTACCAAACGGAGCCAGTTGAGGCGGTTCGGGCGCCTGACTATGTTGCTTCCTGGCTGCCCCCTAGGTGAGGTCTTCCGGGCTTGTCCAGAGAGGAGGAGTGTCCAGACCAGACCCAGGACAAACTGGGTCAGCTAGCTTGGAACTGTCTCAGTGTCCTCCTGGAAGAGCTGGAGGAAGTAGCTGGGGACAACAAGGTTTGGACATCTCTGCTTAGACTGCTGCCCCCGTAATCTGGATAAGGAGCAGTGGATGGATGGATGATGGATGATGGATGGATGGATGGATGGATGGATGGATGGCAAATGTGCCATGGCTAACCAGCATATTAAGTACCGTAGAAGAAAGTGCAACTTTAGAAATCTCCATTCCTGTGTCTGACACATTGATTTGCTATCCATCTAGCAGGGTGATAACGCTTGGTAAGCATGTTATAGCCGGTGCATCGTAATCATTTAATAGCATGTTACTCCGACCTGTCTCCTCAGTGTTCTAGCCAAGCCATTTAGATCCATCAGGCCGGCAGGGATGCTTGCTCAACGAGTAAATGTTGCAAGGTGAAGGTACTCTAACCGGACACCTCAGTCAGGCTGTTGAACTGACGGTGGCCTGTTGGAAAGTTCTAACACATCACCCACCCCTCGGTACCCTTAACGTATTCAGAACTCCCCTTTTGGCATCGTTTTTCTTCAGAGATTTTCTCTTGGACACTGCAGGAGAAGGTTTCGTGCCACAAATCCACAGAAAAGAACAATAATGAGCGGCCCTATTTGTGGAAATAGGGGCAGTCTTTAACAGAAGTATTTGGAATCAACCTGGTTACAATTAGGGACTATTATTTTGGGTTTATCTGCTGATGCCGGTCAAGTGCACTTTGGATTAAAAATACTGTTTCACTGGGACCTTAAATAGCAAAGTGCATGGCTTCTTTGTGTCAAATTCTCTGTTTTATTATTGGAAAGTTGTGCTGTTGTTCCTCGTCAGGAAACCATGGCAGTACAGCACCTTCTAAAGGTTCTCACTGCGCAGGCATGAAAATAACTTCGGGACAGAATTCTTGCACTGTCGTAAACAGCTTACTTACAACAGTACTACAGCACTGAACCGCATCCTATTCCGATTTTAAAATACAAATCTCCTTTACTGCTCACCTACACTTCATTAGCACTGGTTTGGATCTGCGCAGCGGTAATACACAGTAGTATCAGTCCCACATGTGGCGTGACCACGTTGGAGTCAAACACACCGGTAACTAATTCTTTTCTTCCTTTCCTCCCTCATTCATAGGAACCCTCTGACCTGGGAAAAGCACGCAGGGATTTTTCCAAGAACCAACCAAAGGCTGAGCTCAGCGAAACAAGCTGTGGTAGAAACTGAGATCTCTTTAATAGGGAGGTAGGCTTCCAAGGCGATCCAACAGGAAAATATAACACACTGGCACTTTTATAATTACAAATGCATACAGTAAAGGACACATGATTGAGTGGAAGTGTACACACACACACACACACACACACAAGTTAATCACTTAGACTGATTACCTGGACAGTGTGAGAAAGGACAATGTCTCCCCCAGCACTGCAGAAACACTTCGCGTAATCACGGGCTTCATCACTCCCAGCGCACCGTGTGCATTACTGCAGAACGGCATCCTCTAGCCGTGCTCTGTGCCTTCCAGAACAGCCCGACTCCCACCAAGAAACAACCACACGCAGACAGGGAATCAGCTTTAAAAGTGCTGAGACGACAAATTTCTCAGCTCATCATGGAGTCAGCTTTCCCTACTTCAGGAGCGAGGATGCACGCACCTACCACAAGGACACCATGACTCCATTATCTAATGAAACTCCAGGAACACGTCACACGCTGTATTATGAAAAGTGAAACACAGCTGAGCCAAGGTGGCTATATGTCTTTAGAACTCTGTCAGAAAAAAGTCGTCCAAAGGGGTCGCCACAGCGGATTAATTCGCACTGGTAACTTGACAGCGGGTTCTATCCGGATGCCCTTGCTGACGCAACCCTCCATGGTGAGAGGGGTTTGTGTTCCCACCTGGAATCAAACCAGTGACCTTTCATTTGTAAGCTGAATGTATAAACCACTACACTATGGGGACTTTCTATATCAAATAGAGTAAGATGATATTTTTGAAGCCTCAGCTTCTTCTTCTCTTCTTCTTTCGGCCGCTCCCATTAGGGGTCGCCGCAGCGGATCACCTGCCTCCATCTCACCCTATCCCTCTGCATGTCCTCCTTTACCACATATATCAATCTTCTCTGTGGTCTTCCTCTTCTCCTCCTGCCTGGCAGCTCCATCTTCAACACCCTTTGTCCAATATGTCCACTGTCCCTCCTCTGAACATGTCCAAACCACCTCAGCCTTGCCTCTCTGACTTTGTCTCCAAACTTCTCAACCTAAGCTGTCCCTCTGATGGACTCATTTCTAATCCTGTCCATCCTGGTCACTCCCAGGGAAAATCTCAACATCTTCAACTCTGCATCCTGTCTTTTCATCAATGCCACCGTCTCCAAACCATACATCACAGCAGGTCTCACTACCGTCTTGTAAACCTTCCTTTTCACGCTTGCTGCTATCCTTCTGTCACAAAGCACCCCCTACCAGCTTGCCTTATAATTTACAAAAACAATACCAATTTCAAACCACAATACAAAGCGTGTATGTGACATTAAACAATGTTAAAACGCCTGAAGCTTAGATTCGCGTGTTTTACAGGTAATAAAAGGTTAACAGGGCTACACATGCTGGACCCGTCACTTTTTCTTCAAAATTCAGAACCAGACTTTGATAAATCCCAGCATATTCAATCGCTTGTTTAACTGACTGGCTGGTCAACAGGTTTTCTGCGTAAGCAGCATGAAGCAGCTGTTACTAATGACACCTGCAATAAGGATTCTGCTGCACGCCTAACTCGCCAAGCAAGCCCAACTAGGACGTCCACTCGTAACGATTTTATTATTGACAGCATTAGCATGTGATTAAAGTAAAATTACTCCGCTAGCTGGACCTTACCCGGCACTGGTTAGTAGCTTAAAAACAGCAAGCTAATTTACCAGTTAGACAACCTCATCAACTCAAGACTAGGGACATCACGATACCAGAAAGTTAGTGGTCAGAACCAGTTCCAGTAGAATTAGATGAATTGATACCTCAGTTAAAAAGGTGGATATGGACTTAAACAAAAACTCCTTTATTAAAAATATCTTAACATTACAAAAAATGGCATTTGTGTAATAAAAGCACCAACAGTACACAACCGTAATGACTGGTGTCATTTTTCATGGCTTTTTAAAAGAAACACCAACATATCAATGTTGTTATTGAGAGGTATAATGTTAGTTATATTACAATAACTTAAACATTTATATAACAGTAACCGTGCAAATATTTCAGCCAATGAAGCACAGCTGATTTCGCTACAGCAAAGCCAGCTATCTCAGACAAAATAAAGTAAATGTTGTTAAGATGAACTGACTCCTCTGAACAGATCTGGACGCTGGGCTCTTTTAGGTGCTTCACTGAAGTGGAAGTATTTCCACCTGTAGTTGGAAAAGTATGATGAAATCATTGCATATTACCTTTTGCAAGTCACTCTCTGGTCAACCTCAAAACCAAAGCCCTTCAGTAACGACTCCCATCTGCCGTTCTTATTCGTATTAAGAAATCTACAAGGAGGGCCACAGCCGTCTCTACTGTCTCAGACGACTCAGGTCCATCAATATCTGCCAGTCAATGCTCTGGATGTTTCCTGAGTCTGTGGTAGCCAGTGTGGTGTGCTGGGGCAGCAGACTGAGTGTAGTGGACACCAACAGACTCAACAAACTGATCCGTAAAAGCCAGTAACATCAAGGGTGTGGAGCTGGACTCTCTGACAGAGGAGTCAGAAGCAAAGGATGCTGTCCAGGTTAAGGACAATATTGGACAATCCTTCGCACCGTCCCCATGACGTGCTGGACAGACACAGGAGCACGTTCAGCAGCAGACTCGTTCCGACACAGGAAACCATTCCGACCTGTGGCCATCAAACTCCATATCTCCTCCCTGTGACTCCTTCACTAGTTTCTTTCTGGCTGCTCTCTTGTATTCTCCCCAAGGAGTCGCCACAGCAGATTGATTTACACCGGATGTCCTTCCTGACAGAACCCTCGTGCTCGTGCCCCTGCCTGGAATCAAACCAGGGACCTTTGGCTTGTAAGGCGACTGTGTAAACCACTACACTACAGCAACACTTATCGTCATAGCTTGTACAGAATGCATACAGTGCACTTTATACATAGATGTTGATCTTCACTTCTCTGCCTTTCAGAACTCTGTTGTAACAAAACATCATGTCCCCCCCTGGGATTATTAAAGGATTCTGATTCTGATAACAAGCTGGGTGGAGCTACTGCTGTGGCTGCACTAGTCTCCGTCCTAATAAAGTATTTCTTATCTTCTGAAAGATCACGCCCTTTGGCCTTTCACTGAAAATCTGTGTAGCATCTACAGGGTTTCAAAAGCAACCAGAGAGGTTGGAGAAAGTCTCTCTTTTTTTGGTTTAAAAACCTGTTCCTCAAGATAATAATACAGCTACACTACATCAAACATGCTCAGAGAGGAGTTTTGTAGTTCCCTGCCACTGTAATACAAAAAACCAAGACGAAATCTAATAAAAAAAGGAACTTTTATTATAAACTCATGGAAAATGTAATAAAACTATTGACTAAATACCAGAGCTGCCAGGAGTAATCACTGTAAAGCCCTGTGAGTATTCCTTTGGGACCGCTCAGGCCAGTCAGTGTTAATGCCACATCATGCCTCAAGGGTATTGTGGCATTAAATGGAGACGTGGTTAGCGGCCCCACAACATCCAACCCCTCTGAACTGCGTCTGTGGACCGAATATTCCATCATTTCTCTAATATCTTTGAGTGTGCTTCATTTTCCCCCTCTTTCCTTTGCACTGGTATGACCACACGAAACTCTTTCCAATGTGTCAGCCTAGCTTTAAGTACATTTCCCAGAAGATCAGATGAGAGGAACCAGAGGTGGTCAGAGCGAGAACGCTTCACTTTCTATCAGCACGAGTGCACGCAAAGCCGGTTCAAGTGCACGTATGATGGAGAAATGCTGCAAGAAATGCTGAGTAGTGCGTTGCAGCCAATCAATCTCATGGCTGCGTTTACTCCCTGTGGACTATCCTGCCTGTCAGAAGCCATGAACGCATTTCATCTCACGCAAGCACGGTCTCAGACATTCATTTTAAAAAAAGGAACAAGATGAATATTAATATCTGCAGTACTGTGAAGTCTTCTGTACTAGATGTTTTTAAGGTTCAATTCAATTCAATTTTATTTATATAGCGCCAATTCACAACAAAAGTTGCCTCGAGGCGCTTCACAATGTAGGGTAAAGATACTACAGTGTTAAAGAGAAAACCCCAACAATCCGATGATCCCCTATGAGCAAGCACTTGGCGACCGTGGGAAGGAAAAACTCCCTTTTAACAGGAAGAAACCTCCGGCAGAACCAGGGTCAGGGAGGGGCAGCCGTCTGCCTCGACAGGTTGGGGGTGAGGGGAGAGAGAAGACAGAAAGGAGAGCAGAGAGAGACACAGACTATGGGAGAGAGAAGACAACATTTAATGAGGTTCAACGGGGTTTCAGTTTTCTTCTTCAATTCAATTCAACTCAAAATTATTTTTATATAGTGCCAGTTTGCAGCAAAAGTCACATCAAGGCGCTTTACACTGTAAGGTAAAGAGCCTACAGTATTAAAGAGAAAACCTCAACAATCAGACCATCCCCTATGAGCAAGCACTAGGCAACTACAGGAAGGAAGAACTCCCTTTTAACAGGAAGAGACCTCCAACAGAACCAGGCTGAGGGAGGGGCAGCCATCTGCACTGAGGTATGATTGATTGTTTTAATGGCCAATGAGCAAATACTGACCTAAGACCAGGACTGCTACCACCTGAATGAGTTCCTTGCGCCTGATCGCACCTCTTTAGTTCAGCGATTTAAAATCATTCCATGTTTAGCTGTCTGGTGGACAACTGAGTCAATGGAAACATTGGAAGAAATACTGTGTGGCTACAAAATGACACTGAAACAGTTATAACTGTACAAGGAAAAGAGGTGCAAGTTGAAATACAGAAATGACCAGAACATGTGTAACACACCAGCTCACGAAACCCTCACAAAACACAGGCTGAAGAAGACAACCTGCCCATTGGGGGTCGCCGGGGAGCAACGTGGCTCAGGGGGTGCCTCTCCGGCCTCCAGTCCACGCTCCATTATGGCGGTCCATGGGGGTCTTGAAACGGCAGCACTCTTGCAGCTTTCTGATTCCTAAACCAAGTCCCAACGGGCTGAGCCACTGCCGCCCCCAAAGAAAGTAAGAAGTTTTCCTACTTTCTGGTCCTTGACTAGCTTAAGGCAAAATTATGCCACAAAAAAACCTAATGACGGCATTTATACGGCAGAGGGGCACATGCAAACACATTTTATGAGCATTACAATCCAGACCAATATGGGAAACCAGAAAATTTGATCAGAAATAAAAACAAAACATAAAAAACACTTAAAAACTGGTTGAAAAACCAGGGAGTTATAATGATTTTAATGCGCACAGACCTCCTGCCTCTATAAACACCCATTAGGAGGCGTCGCTGCCCCGTGATAAAACAGCACAGGAAGCACAAGATTTAACAGCAGTTTACCTGATAAAATATAGTCTGGTTACAGCTGTAAATATATTTAACTTTACTGAGTCGTACAGTGAATAAAAGTGGCTCACACATCCTTTATTTGCAGGTAGCAAAGTGACGGAGTTAAAGTATGGTAGCGGACCAAACTACTGTGATTACATGAGAAGGAATCCAGCTTTCAGAATTGACACATTTATTGTATTCTGCTCATAATTAAACTGACAGCTTTCACTGCATGTAGTATTTAAAATGTCATAGTCTTAGAATTTCACTGACGTATTGAGGAGGATGAAGCTGGGGCAGCGCCACCCCAGCCCCTTCTTTTAGACCCACACCTGGTCAAGGGGTCCAGTTCGGTGACTCCAATCATCTGTTGAGCTGAAAGTAAACATTAGCCTAAGTTCTCCTAGTAACTGCTACTGTTAACTACCTCTGAATACACTTAAAATGTAGTCATCTTAACAGTACATTAATACTGAATGCTCAACTCTGATTTTTTGCCGAGATCAGATTTTTGTGTTTGTTTAAATGCCATCGAACTCCAGTGTGAACCGTCTCCGGCCCTGAAGTGACGCACATGCTCAGAAGAGAGTAAACATGGATGGTACACATGTCAGCGTGTGAGTAAACCCTCACTTCCTTTCCACTGACTCGCTCCATCAACGCTGTCTGCCACGCTTGTTTGGTCCATTGCTTACATTTACGTCTCGCCTACTCCGGCGCAGAATTATGACGCCTGTCTCACTTGGATGACGTAAAAGTCGGATGACGTGTGACATGAGCGTTCAGACTGAGGTCGCATTGAAAAGCATCCGATTTAAGATCCATATATGAAAGGAGGTTGAATCTGATTTGGAAAAATCGGATCTGTGCTGTCCAGATATGGGTTAGCCTTAGTCACTGTTAATTGAAATCACTACGTAAACCTTCTCGGTCATCCGAGTAACAAGTAAACTGAAAATGCGCAGTGGGGAAGAACTTTTTCTGAGAATCACCGCACCCCTAGCTCCCAAAGTAAATGTGCCTTCAGCTGCTCCCTGGGTCGCCACAGCAGATTAATCCACATTGGTAATTTGGTTTTACACCGGATGCCCTTCCTGACACAACCCTCCATGGTGAGAGGGGCTTGCAACCCACCCGGAATCGAAATAGGGACCTTTTGTTGCCAAGGCAAATGTGGAAACCACTACACCTCGGGGGGGCGCTCGACTTCTCAAAGTAAGTTTTGCTATGACCACATGACCAAAATGGATGTAAACTGTTCAAGTGTTATTTAACACTGGCACATAAAGCTTTCACTCATCTCAAAAGATTCATCTGGCTTACTTCATGAAGTATTAACAGAGATACGCAGTGCCAATAAAACGCTGCATTTTAGGGAAGGAGGCCTTTTAGAAGTTGCACGGGCTGGATTTAAAGTTGCCCTGATCCCCACACAAAGTGGAGCCTCAACACAGCGAAAAAGACATGTAGTCTGCTTTCGTACCGCAGCTTGGAGCAAATCTACAAGGTGCAACTTTTCCACTTCACAACAGCGCTGTGAGCACCGCACACAGCTGAGAAATCCTGCCTTCCTAAGTCCTGCAGAAAATCGCCACAAAACCCCAAAGCCAGATATTTACACAACTCCGCTACACTGCAGTCTGCTCATCGTGTCAGGGAAACGCACTCTCCTCTCCTCGTCACGAATCATACAGCTTGTTTCTTCACTATTAGTTACCCACGAGGGAAAACGTTGGTCGTTTTGCGATCACGCTGTCGTTCGCCACGAACAAAAGCCGTTAAACCTTCAGCGCGAGACGTCACCGAAGTGCGGGGAGGAGCCGCAGACAAAAGGGAAGCCCACGGCTATGGCCAACAGTTGCCGTGGAACGCCGATGGTTTACAGCCTCAGCAAAGGTCAAACTCACCAGTTAATCAGTGACCGCCTCTTGCCAAGCCAGAGGCCATCAAACACAGGCGCACACACCACAGGGAGATGTGGAGCCGGTCGGAGCAGAGCTGCGGAGGGCCAGCTTCGCGTTCGCCCATCATGCGGGAATAACGGTCTGAACCGTCGGCAGAGGGGATCGCCCGCTGGAAGATACCTAGAGACATTTACACAATGCAATATCCCCCCCCCCCCCCCCAACCCCAAACCACCCCCCCCCCCCCA
>VUQH01027237.1:0-18773 GCA_015106775.1 Etroplus canarensis
GGGCTGCCCATTAGACTCTGTGGAGGTGGTGGGTGAGAGGAGGATCTTGTCCAAACTAACATCCATTATGGACAACAGCTCTCACCCACTGCACCAGACTGTAGAGGAGCTGAGAAGCTCCATCAGCAACCGACTGAGGCTCCCCCAGTGCAAAAAGGAGCGCTACCGCAGGTCCTTCATCCCCACTGCTGTCAGACTGTTTAACTCTGCTCTGTAACAGTGGTATTACATGTCTGTTGTCTATTACTTATCTGTTATCGATTACATATCTACACTACCCACAACTTCCCTGTATATAAGAGGCTTATCCCTGTATATAAGATGCTTATTCCCTGTACATAAGATGCTTATATTTTGCCCTTATTTTTGACTTTTATTTATACTAAAGTGTGAACTTCTTGCACCTCACTGTGTGTTACTTTAGGTGGTTGTAACTAGTGAATTTCTCCACTGTGAGATCAATAAAGTTCTATTCTATTCTATTCTATTCTATTCTATTCTATTCTATTCTATTCTATTCTAAAGCTGACCTGTATGCATCTGGCCCTTCAGGTGATCCATCTCCTGTTCACTGAACTCTCATCTGAAACGGTTTCAGTGTCAAAAAGCTGTCAAGAATACATTCTTAAAGGAGGGGAACAGGGAGAAAAGGCTGAGGTATGCCAAATTACACAAGAACTGGACTGAAAATCAACAGGTCCCATGAAGTGATGAATCCAAATTTAAAATTTTTGGTTCAAATTCTAATTGATACATATGGAGGGGGTCAGGAGAGAGGTACAACAGTGAGGGTTTTCAGTCAATTGTGAAACACGGTGAAGGCTTGATCATGGTTTGAGGCTGCCTTTCAGCCAGTGGTGCTGGTAATCTTGTCAAAATTAATGGAATTGTGAACACTGAAAAGCACCAACAGATTTTGATCCACCTTGCCATACTATCTAGAAAGCATCTGACCTGCAGCAACTTAATTGTTCAGCATGCAATGAAAGCCTGCCTGGATAGAAAAACATACGATGGAACACAACGAGTCGTAGACTGGCCTCCCCAGAGCCTGGACTACAACATTACTGAAGCAGTGTGGGATCATCTTGACAGAGAATGGAACAAAAAGCAGTCAGCATCCAAAGAAGAGCTTTGGAATGTTCTTCAAGAAGCCTGGGGAACTATTCCTGAAGACTACTCAAATATATGATAAGCAAGCTTGCCTAAGAGAGTTCAGGCTGTGTTGAAGAATAAAGCTGGTCATACCAAATATTGATTTTCAAGCTCATTAGAACTGTGTAAACTTTGTTTTGTCTTATGTTGTATATTTCCATTTATGTTTGCGAATTTCAATAAATAGTTATTCTCATTTTTCTAGCAGCATATAAAGAAATGAGGGGTGGCTTGAGACTTTTGCACAGTACTGTAGTTTGGCTAACTAATTTATTTAAAGGCTTAAAATGCAGTGTCCGGAAGATCTATTTTGTTTGTTAAAGCCTGCATTCAGCAGCTGATAGATACTGATAGATAGAATTACACACAAGAACATTGAGAAGGAAATGCAGAAAAAGAGCAGCACTCCTGTTTAAATTCATCCTAGTCTTGCAATGCAGATTATGCTTTTGTACATACAGTAATAATCCAGAATTCAATTACCGGGTGTAGCTGATGGCTTTGTATTCAATAAGTAATTCTACCTGGGTACACTCTCACATTTTTGAGCTTATTTGTGAAACATCTTCACTGTGTGATGCCTCTGGAAATCCATCACGGAATCCAAATTACATAAAGACAATAAAAAAGCTTACATAACTACACTTTTTAAATATTATAACAGTGAGCTTTCACTGTGCTACATGCTTGTCTGAAGGTTAAAAGAGGATAAGGCAACATATTCCCAAGAAGTGATCAAAACCAAAAATGTTAGTGAGTGGGTTAGGCACTCAGACAAAATCCTTTTCACTAACTTTTAGCTAATGCTGGTTCACTAGGAGAAAACTGGTACTATTTTCTGTAGTGCATTGATCTACAGCTGGTGCTCTAAAGAGCACAAGCAGCAGAAGAGCGTATATTCAAGTGAGTCAAAATAAACCTCCTTATGGTTTAAATTTGACCTTTTGGCTTAATAAACAGACATTAGATAAACTGCAAAATCCACTGTGGTCAGTAGTGTGTAAAGGTAGTGTCAAGTTATTTATTGAAAAATTTGTGTTTAAAACCTTGATAAAACTAACACCCTGCAACTGCTAAAGGTATTTCCCCGAAATGCCCAAATTTCTTCATGAACGCTACATTTGACGTGATGTGACGACAAAAGATTGGTTATGGCAGTAGCGGTAGAATGGCATCACCATGAAATTATATGAACCCATCATTAATTTGGTTTTGTTTCATGCAGATCGGATGAATAGTCACAGAGATGGCTAAAAATTTGCGTCTTTTTACCGATTTCAGTGTCAGCACCAGCAACTAGCAATGGCGGCAGACACGACATGGTATCACCATGAGCATGTACAGTATGATCTCATGTCAATTTAGTTTTCAGATGAATAGTCACAGAGGCATGGCTAAAAATATGAACATTATTATATATTATGCCACCTAGTGGCAAATTGGTCTTCTGAAGATGAGATCAGCTCCACATCTCATGGATGCGCGGAGCTGAAAATCCTGAGTCAAAAAGTTTTTGCGCTATCGTGATGATGCAAAGGATTTGCAGCACTAGCACTGATGAGTCCATAATAACATCCGTTCTTTTTTGGGATATGATTAAAGCTTTGATCAGAACGTGAGGAAACAACTGCTATGACTTTATGTCCCCCCTCAAAAATACTATGTGTTGCATGGAAGAGATATATCAGCAGAAGCGAAAATAGGGCCAGGTCGTATTTTTGTGTGATATAACTTTGAATCGCTAGATGGTGCAATGAGTCAATATAACTTTTATTCAACCAGGCAAGTCAATGGCGACACATTCTTATTTACAATGGTAGCTTGACAAAAAGCAAAACCACTCGAGGACTAAAATGAAATCTCAAAAGTTAAGTATCGCAGCACACATCCAAAGACATTTCAAAATACCTAGAATTAAAATCCTGCCCCCTGGTGGGGAAAGTTTTGGTTAAAATCTGCAGAAGTTAAAGACACAAAGTATCTTTAGGAGCTAAACAAAACATTACACTGAAACACATTACATTACCGCTGTACCTTTGCGATGTCCAGATGCTGCTCGTGGCACTGGACAGCATTGGTGAAGTCTCCCAGCGCTGTATACACAGCTCCCATGTTGCCCAGCTGGCGAGCCTCAGAGAGCCTGCACTGGGTTTGTCGTGCCAACAGCACGCACTGTTTATGGCTGGCCAGTGAGTTGGGGTAGTCACCAATAGCTGTGTACACATGACCCAGACTGCTTAGAGCACTAGACGCGGCCTGAAATCATACAAACACAACATAGATTGGTCAGTATCCTACAAAGAATGATGCACAACCATTTGCATACCTCTCCAAGACAGGGTTGCCAAATAAAAATAATTACAAAGGATATGTATGTTAATGTACATTTAATATCAACCAGCACATATGCAGTAGGCATTAAAATCCTGTATATAAACCAGAAATTTTTTTTCAGTAAAACGGGGGTATTCATTTAAGTGGTCTGCAGGCTAAGGTAAGCACAGAAATTAATAGGAAAACTCCCGTCTGGGCTTTGGTTAAAGTAACACTAGCACTTTAACTCTGGTAAGGTAAGAAACTGTGTTTCTTTGGAGCAGATTGTAATGCAGTCTGCCTTTACAAACATTTGTGCAAGAATGTTGTTCTGACGAGCTCAACCACAGCAACTTAGCCGCGAACTGGCAGGCAATGCAAGTTACCAGTGGGGGGGGGGGTTACATCATCTTACATCACCAAGCACAATGGCGTGGTGTAAAGCACACTGTCACTGGACTATGGAGCAGCGGAAACTTGTTCTATAGAGCGATGAATCAAGCGTCTCTCTCTGCCAGTACGATGGACAAGTTTGAGTTTAGTGAACACCAGGAGAACATTACATGTTTGACTGCACTGCGCTAACAGTAAAGTTTAGTGGAGGATTGATAAGGCTAGGGGTAGTTTTTCTGGGTTAGGCCTGGGCCCCTTAGATCCAGTGAACTGAAATCTCAATGCTTCAGCTTCTGAAAATATTTTGGACAATTCTATGCTTCTAATTTTGGGGGAACAGTTTGGGGAAGGTCCTTTTCTGTTTCAGTATGACTGTGCCCCAGAGGCATGGTTGGATGAGCAGGAGTGGAAGAACTTGACTGGCCAGCACAGACTCCTGATCTCAACCCCATTCAACGCCTTTAGAATGAACTAGTACGGCCATCTTGTCCAACATCAGTGTCCGACTTCACAAATGAGCTTCTGGATGAATGGTCAAAAATTCCCACAGACACACTCCAAAATCTTCCAGAAAGCCTTAACAGAAGAGTGGAAGTTGTTCTAGCTGCAAAGGGGGGTACCAACTCCACATTAAAGCCTATGGATTTAGAATGGGATATTGTAAGAGCTTCTGTAGGTGTAATAAGTAGGTGGCCCAATACTTTTCCATATAGTTTCCTCATTATGTTGATAGAAAATGTAATCCTCTCTGAGCAAATATCTCTGCTTCAAAACATATTTTCTGCCATGATTACTGATTTTTATTTTCTGCTTCTGCTGCAAACCAGTTGCATAAGGGTGTAATTTCTAGGAAGCAGGGGTAGTTCAGAGAGGATGGGAAAGGAGGTAGGATAAACAAATAACACCTCCTCTCATCTCAAATAAAAATCTTGCCCCTTGAAGACACGCACATCTTGGCGGCTCCCCGAGTGAAAGCTCATCTTTCACATCTTATTTAGACCCTGCTGTGAGTGTCTGACCCTCTGCCACCACCACCCCAGCTCTGCATCAGGTTCTAGCAAGTCTATTATTACTCTGTTTCAGTTAGCACATGAGACCCTTTCACAGCACTGTGAGCTGTCTAATGATTTCTAGCACCCCTCTTGCTGCTAATTACACGGGCTCTTCAGGCATAATACCATGCAAATCAGGAGGAGTGTTTCAACTTAAGTTCACTTCGCTGTTGTCTTCATACATGCATGCGCATGAAAATAAGGCCATGAACTCAACGCCACACACACAAAAATGCACAGATTGTGTCAGATCCCTCTTCTACCCACTCTTGTCTGTTTCTCTGATTAGACAGAAAAGAAATGAGACCCAGTCATTGCATTCCTACCTTAGTAATTTGAAACCTACCTACTCATTCCTAACTAATCTCGAGGTCATTGGTATTGATCAGTTCGCTATCAGTGGAGGCGTGGGAAAAAGATGTGAGGTCTGAGGAACAATTTGTTTCAAATTAACCAAGAAATTGAGACAAGAGCACCACAGTGCGTATCGACATATTTCTCATTAATTAATGTATCTATAAGTGTGTGCACACACAAACACATTGGTTTGTAAGATAGAATGCATATAAAGTTGAACCACATGACACCCAGAAGCTACACCAAAATATTCCAGTTTAAAGGTGCTCCTGTCTTGAGATTGCAACATTATTTGAGCTTGAGACTGTTCTGTGTAAAGGGGTGGAGATGTGGTGTTGCAGTTGCACATTCTGCCTGCAAAGCATAAACTGATGTTCGGTCTGAAAAGTGAAGCCTATAAATGGTACATGGACTGGTATTTAAATAGTGCTTTTCTTCCCTGGGCACGGTTTGTTCTATGTCTTTAAGAACATTTAACAATCACACACACTTACACTCTGATTAATGGGAGCAATTTGGGTTTCAATATCTTGCCCAGGAATGCTTTGGCAATATGGACTTGAGGAGGTGGGGATTGAGCCACTAACCTTTAGACGGGAAGACAACCCGCTTTAGCTCCTGAGCCACTGCCACCCCATGCTTACAGCACCTGAGATTCTTAGGGTGTCTCCCACTTAAGTACTGACCAGGCCCAACCTTTCTTGGCTTCCAAGATCAAACCAGATCAAGTGTGCTCGGGGTGGTTTGGCCTTAAGTCACCCAACATACTTTTGAATGACCAGCAGGGGGCGACCCCACTGGTTGCAAAAAGAAATACACAATATAAAAATATATGAAATTAATCTAATTGGATTTCACCTCATTAGACACGTTCTTGATGAGTTTTTAATTTATAGATATTTTTACATCTATTTGAAAATACCTTGAAGTTAATTTTGTAAGTTAAGGCCCCGATTGCAGCTCCAACGGACAAGAAAGTGATGTGAGCCTAAAGACAGTAAATGATGGACTCCATCACAGGCCATGTTGAGCCATCATTAACAATCTGTGTTTGTTTTTGCATAATTTGTCTCTGCATATCAAATACGTTGCATGCCATATTAAAACATGTCATTTTATTCTAAATTGATGATGCCAAACTCTGTCAAAATATAGCCCAATATGTAATTCTTCTTTGTGCAGCTTTTTTTCCAAGATGAAGAGATGCTTTATTTAAGCTCTGGGCTGCTAAAAGGTTCAAAATAAATCATTTAAATGTATGATGCCTTGTTTGGGATGACAAATGAAAACTAAATCAAATAGATGAGGAGTAAGTCATCTGGCTCATGAGCCATCACAATTCACAGCTTATTGTAATGTGTGACGTACAGGAAAAAAGTGACGTTTTCTTGCCATTGGTTGGGTGTACTGCACAAACTAGCAAGAATCAAAATACGCTGAGGCAAGCTTTATAGTCCTGTGGTGGTGTCCGCCAGCGTTTGCATTTGCCTAGGCAGAACCAGCGCAGAGGGGAACGCAACCAATGCATATGTGCAGGCGTGCGGTCCTCCAAAAAGTCAACTATGTGTAGCTCAGTGCAGATGATGCTGTGAGCAGGCTGAATGCTGATTGGCTGAGGGGCACACACAAACACTCATTTTATCATCATTCCAGACCAATACTCTTAGGAGTAGCAATTCTCATGAAAATGGAGTGCCTGTAAAAATTACAAATATGAATTTGAGCTTCACCGTGAAGACCCACTGAGTGATTACTACTGTATATGTAAGTTTTACAACCTGAATTCCAGAAAAGTTGGGATGTTCTTTAAATTTGAACAAAATGAAAACTAAAAGACTTTCAAATCACAAGAGCCAATATTTTATTCACAACAGAATATAAATACCATAACAAATGTTAAAACTGAGAAATATTACAATTTTATGCACAAAATGAGCTCATTTCAAATTTGATGCTTGCTACAGGCCTCAAATTGCATTCCAGTAAAAATCCATTAGGTGCTCATTGTGTGCAAGTTTTACTAAAATCTGATCGATACTTGTTGACTGTGGACGGACGATGGCATGAGCGCTTTGATCCTTCAGCTGGATGAGCTAAAAAGCGCCAAGCTTTGCTGCTTTTAAAACATTACTTTTTAATTTTCTTACAGAGAAAATGGAACCAGTACTGACACCATATAAGTCTCCATGTAATTCTCAGATGCTTTTACAGAATATCTGTGAAGGTAAAATCGAGTTTTAGTGTCCCAAGTCTATATTTACATGACTCTTAAATAGCTACTAGTTATTCATTAACCTGTTTCAGCAGTTTGCACACAAAATGGTTTTGCTTTAGGTACTGTTTTACATGATTAACTGATGCCACTTTTTGAGAATTAGTTAAATTGCAGAATTTCTATCGAACTATCCATCTCCTTGGTGTTTGGAATAAAAAGCCTGCAGAGGCTCAGCTTGTTACAGAAACCCTAAGTCAGTGTGGTGCAGTCTGAAACAACACCTCCAGCAGCCTGCACAAACAGTGCTGTTTCCTTGGAACTATGATAATGACTCCAATCTGCTGAACCCCAACACTGTGCATATCTGTGAATACACAGTGAGATGTAATTATCAATAAACCCTGTCCTGAGGTGGAAACTCACACTGTAAGAGTCCTCTCTTTGGTGCAATCGCAGTGAGAGTAATTAAGTTTAGAGGCCATTTGAGCACAAACAGCAGTCACACTTCGATTCAGACTCTCTCTCACACACACAAACACACACACACTCAAAAAATAAAACGGGAATTTGACCTTTCAATGCAAACAACGAGGGACAGAAAGCGTAGTCAAAAATATTATGAAATGCTTGAAAGTTTAAAGAATGCATGAAAGAGTGGCCCAAAAGCATGTTTGTTATTAATTTATACCCCATGTCATAACCACAGGCAGCATGGTTGTGCAGTGGTGCCTCACAGCAAGAGAGCCCAAGTTCGAATCCACCACCCCTTGGGCCCTTCTGTGTGGAGTTTGCATGTTCTCTCCATACTTGTGTGGGTTCCCTCTGGTTACTCCAGCTTCCTCCCACAGCCCAAAGACATGCAAGGGCGGTCAGGTTTATTGGCAATTCTAAATTAACTGAAGGTGTGTGTTGGCCCTGTGATGAAGTGGTGACCTGTACCCTGCCTCTCACCCCACGACAGCTGGGATAGGCTCCAGCAACCCCTTATGGTGTGTCCTGTGGTGTCTGGCACTGGGATGTTGGTTGCAGATTCTTTAGGCCCTTTGGGTTACTGGGTGGGGCTCAAACTGCTTGACTGATTGTGATCTGAGGAATTTGGAGGCAGGGTCAACCAAGCAGTCAACCTCCAAGGGTGAAAAACAAATCCTTCGTGTCAAAAACTTCATTTACTCTATTGGCCACTTGAGGACTCTCTTGTCCAACTTCAGAGGTAACAATTTCATATATTCAGCCTGGCACAAAAACACAATCTTGGTTGTATTGCTAATTTTCCCCTTCAAAACAACTGTAAGGAGAGTGATTGTTTGAATAATTCATCTGTTTAAATTGTGTTAAGGTTGAGACCCCCAACACTGTCAGTAATTGCCGACAGCTGTCTTCTAGTCGTCACTAAGGCTAATGCCATCAGTCACTGAACTGGACCTCTCCACTGTTTGTGGTGCCTTTGGGAGAATTTTAATGGAGTTAACTGACAAATAATATAACCCAGCTGTGTGGTACAGCCTGTCCAGGAAGTTTGTGCTCCAGTTTTGGGGTAGGAAATTCAAGTATGTAAAGCTTGGTCCAAAACTTTTGGGACAATCTTCTTCTTCTTGTAAATTTTATTGGCGGTTGGCAATGAAGTGTACAGTAGGTGTAAGTTCTCGCATTAACTGTGCAGGAATTACAGCCAATTTCGTACGCAGTCACCCATTCTCAGGCTTATAAGTAAGTAAGCTAGCGTACTTTTAGAAGTGATAAACCAAATGCTGTGTTTCCTCTCCTGAGATGCTCTGCCAGGTCTTTACTGCAGCTGTTACCATTACTATTGGGTTGAGATCAGGTGACTGACTTGGTTATTGAAGGATATCCAATTTCTTTGCCTTAAGCAACTCCTAGGTTGCTTTTGCAGTTTGCTTTGGGTCATTATTTTATTTGCACTATGAAGCCTTGTCCAATCAGTTTTAGAGTGTTTGGCTGAATCTCAGCAGAGAGTAAAAGCCAGTACACTTCAGAATTCATTTTGCTACTTCTGTCAGAAATTAAATCATCAATACACACTCATGACCTGGATCCACTGACAGCCATACATGCCCATGCCGTAACACTTCCTCCACCATGTTTGACAGATGATGTGGCATGCTTTGGATCATAAGCTGTTATTTTTCCCTCTCCATGTTTTTTTCTTCTCACCATTCTGCTACATGTTCATTTTGGTTTGAACTCTCTAAAGGATTTTTTCCAGATGTATTCTGGACCTTTCTGATCCTGAGTGTAACCAGTGGTTTGCACTTTGCTGTAAAACTTCTGCAATGAAGTGTAGGTGTAAGTTCACTAAGGAAGATCTGTATTCACTCAACTACCTGTATGCACAGATGCATGAGCTGTCAGTCTATTCCTTTCTTCTCTGCTGCTCTGTCAAACCCTGTTTTGTCGTCACCACTCTGACCCAATCGTTTTCTTGCAACTCAATAAGCTTATTCAAATTTTTATAATTCAATAAATCATGTTCATATTCTGCAAACGAACTCTCCTTATTGAATTTACACTCATGAAGGCGTCTCTTGATTGTAGACTTTAACAATGATACACCTACCTCCTTGCGATTGCTCTCAACTTGGCTAGAGGTTGTGAAGGGTTTTTCTTAACCAAAAAAGAATTCTGTGATCATCCCCTGCAGTTGTCTTCTGTGGTCTTCCAGGCCTTATTGTGTTGCTGAGTTGCCCAGTGGATTCCTTCTTTTTAAGAATGTTTCAGATTGCTGTTATGGCCACTCCTACAGTTTCTGCTATCTCTCTGACAGGTTTATTTTGGTTTTTCAACCTAATAATGGCCTCCTTCATGTCCATCAACATCGCTTTCCCCCTCTGAGATTAATAAAGTATTCTGATTCTGATATTGAGAGTTTCAGTGAACAATTTCCATATGCATGTTCAACACTTGGACTCAATGCCAGATCTTTTATCTGCTTAGTTTTTCATGGAATAATGAGGAAACTGGTCTCATCTGGCCATGAAACTGTTTGTCAGACACTTGTCCCATTACTTTTGAGCCTCTAAAAATAAGGAACCATGTATAAAATTGGCTGTTATTCCTAGACAGTTAATGCAAGTCTTTCGTCAAACCCACTGAATTAAAGCTGAAATTTTGCACTTCAATCCACTGTGATGGTGTAGAGAGAAAAAATTACAAAAAAAGTCATTGTCCCAAAACTTACGGACCTAATTGTATTTGAGGGTTACTTAGTAGTAATAAGCAAGTATTTCTGTCTGTGCATTGCACCCCTGCAGTTTATGGATGCAGCTGTCATGTGAATGATGGATTGGTAAATGTGATAGCAAACAATATATTTGTATTTTGGATTGTAGGTCAAATAAAGCAAGTTATTTAAATCATGGGCTTTTGGGGATAATAACTGCCATTCTTTCACTATTTCATGACAGATAGGGATAAAACGAGTCAGGACTACAAATGGAAATACAGTGTTAGCAGCAGCCCTGGTGGAGTTTAAGAGGAAAATATGCTCCCCCATTTCAAATGCAGCCTACAGATAATACACATGCATGTCCCATTAAATCAGAGCTTTAATGAATGCTAAAAACTGTCACTGAAAACAGCCAGACTGACCTTTAGTGGAATTTACCACTCCTAATTAACACCAGAACACCATGCTCTTCTTCTTTTTGTTCATGTGTGTTCACGTGTGTGTGCGTGTCCGGGAAAAATAGCGCACAGCCACTGAAATCCCAACTCCCAGCCGAGTGATGAGTGTAAACACATAAAATCCAGTTGACACATCTGCGGTGGAGTTCTAGGCAGGAAAGGGAGATTTAATAAATGACGAGGAGGCCTCGGTGTGTACAGTCAACCGGCCAGACAAGTGTTTGATTTCCCTTAAGGACATAATGCTTTGAGAAAACACACAAAAAAAATCCAATCATGTTGTGTCTGAGCCGGTCCACGTATGTCAGCGCTGCTTATATCTATCTGTCTTTCTATATAAATGAAAGCGAGAGCAAGACTGACACTTTGTGTCTTTTTGCACGAGGAGGAAATCAAAACATCAGAATATTCAGCCCGTCATTAGGTTAGATTTGTATAGCAGAAAAGCAGCAAATCTCATTAGGAGAGCTTGGGAGGGTAAAAACGAGGGAGAAAAGTGTGTGAGTAAAAAGGTGTAGGAAGATGGGTGTCTAAATCTAATGCATGGAAACAGAAAAAGAGAGATGAATAGAGACAGAGAAAGATTAGTGCTGGCACTGCATCCTCTGTGTGCTCGATAAACCACCCAGGGGAGATTCATGAGGTTTGGGAAAGTGATGCTCAATCACCCAAAAAATACGGTCTGTTCGCCCTCAGCATGGGAAGAAATAAGTTCCTCTGATTTGGACCTGTGTTAACTTGGATCAGGCTGGTCTGCCTGAGAGTAAAAACCCTGTCAGTATATGGAGTGGTGAGAAAGCCATGGGAGGTAAGAGAGGAAGACACTGAAGGAGAATGAGGAAAAAAATGTGAAAGCAGAGTCATTTTTGTCTTGTTCTTAAAGCCGGTTCATAATTTCATAGCCTTAATGTGGACGTCCAACGTTTAAGATCAAACTGTGCTCTCTTGTTTAGCGTGTGTGTTTGTCTGTGTATGAAATCTGACACTCCTTCATAGAAATTGTAGCTTGCAAACTTCACTCATGTAGTAGCCATTTCAAATAGGACAACAACGATTTTTAAGCAAAAATAGTTGGACAGTAGCTAACGTCTTCAAAAGAAAGTGGGAATAATCTTTGCATTAGGAACACATTAGTCAAAAGAAAAGTATTTTCCTCATGTACACTAGTGTATCTAAAAAATTTTAAATATAATAATTTAATTCGAAAAGGCAAACTTGTTTTAGTTTTGATGATTATGGCTTATAGCTCAAGAAAATCAGAAATCCAGCTTGCACTGGGGTGGTTTGCAGCTGAGTGTGAAGCAGCTGGGATGAGGATTAGTACCTCCAAGTCTGAAACCGTGACCCTCAGGCGGAATAGGGTGGAATGTCCACTCTGGGTCAGGGAAGATTTACTGCCCCAAGTGGAGGACTTTAAGTGTCTTGGGGTACTTAAGTGAGGGAAGGAGGGAGTGTGAGAATGACAGACACTGTACTGGTCTGTTGTGGTGAAGCAAGAGCCATGTGTGAAAGCAAAGTTGTCAATTTAACACTTGATCTATGAGGCTCTCCTCTTTTAGCGATAGGGTGAGAAGCTCGGTCATCCAGGAGGGGCTCAGAGTAGAGCCACCACTCCTTCATGTCCAAAGGAGCCAGTTGAGGTGGTTAAGTCATCTAACCAGGATGCCTCCCAGGTATCTCCTAGGTGAGGTGTTTAGGGAATGTCCCACTGAGATCTCTTGGCTGGCTTGGGAATGCCTTGATGTCCCCTGGAAGAAGAGAAGGGGGTGGCTGGGGAGAGGGAGGTCTGGGTGACTCTGCTCAGACTGTTGCCCCAGTGATAAGTGGCAGAAGATGGATGGATGGATGGATGGATGGATGGATGGATGGACAGCATAAATACCATGTATCTCTTGGTCTAGTTCAGCACCCACAACCACAATTATCATCAAGACTGCTGACTTGACTGCTGTCCAGATGACCAGCAAACCTCTCCACAAGCAAGGTAAGCCACAGAAGTTTATTACTGACAAGGCTGGCTGTTCACAGTGCTGTATGGAAGCAATGTATTGGAACGTTGACTGGAAGGGAAAAGTCTGGTATGAAAAGGTTCACTAGCAACAAGGAGCTTTGAGAGGATTGTCAAGATAAGTTGAGTCAAGAATTTGGGGGAGCTTCACAAGGAGTGGACTGAGGCTGGTTTCAGTGCATCAAGAGCCACCATCCACAGATGTCTTCAGGAAAGAGGCTACAACTTTCACATCCCTAATATCAAGCTACTACTAAACCAGAGACAATGTCAAAAGTGGCTAAACTGAATTTAGCATTTCACTTGGAAATCAAGGTCCTAGAGCCTAGAGGGAGTGGAGAGGCCCAGAATCCAAGGTGTTTGAAGTCCAGTGTGAGGTTTCCACAGTCTGAGATATTTGAAGTGCCACGTTATCTGGTGGTGGTGTTGGTGGTGGTTGGTCCATTGTGTTTGTTTGATTATTTCACGTTATGTGAAATCTCCCATTCCACCACATCCCAAAGGTGCTGTTGGATTGAGATCTGGTGAGTTTGAGTACAGTGAACTCATTGTCATGTTTGAGATAACATGAGCATTTTGACATGGTGTGTTGTCCTACTGGAAGCCTGCAGGAATGGGCCAAAAATGCACCAAGAAAATATCTCCCACACCATTACACCACTACCAGTAGTCTGAACTGTTTAAGCAAGGCAAGCAAGACAAATTCTGACCCCACCATCCGAATATCAGGGCAGAAATTGAGACTCTTCTGAGCAGGCAATATTTTTCTAATCTTCTATTGTGCAATTTTGGTGATCCCATGTGAATTGTAGCCTCAGTTTCCTTTTTTTAGTTGACACGAGGGGCGCCCAGTGTCAGGGCGCGCCCTTCTGCTCCTGGAGATGCTCTTATGCATACCTTGGTTGTAACAAGTGGTTATATGAGTTCCTGTTGCCTTCCTATCAACTCAGAGCAGTCTGGTTCTCCCCTTCTGGCATCAACAAAGCATCTTCTCCCAGAGAACTGCCGCTCACTGGACATTTTCTCTTTTTTGGACCATTCTCTGTAAACCCTAAAGATGGTTGTGTGAATTTCTGAAACCCCATAGATCAGCAGTTTCTGAACTACTCAGAGCTGGTTTGGTTCTAACAACAATGCCACACTCAGTCACTTAAATTACCTTCTTTCCTCCTTCTGACATGCACTTTGAACTTTCAGTTTGCCTTGACCATGTTTGTGTTTCAATGCCATTAGTTGCTGCCATGGGATTGGCAGTTTAGATATTTGCATTAATGAGCAGTTGAATGGGTAGATCTAATGAAATAGCCAATGAGTGTATATAAATGTTGCAATACTTTAATCTGTTAGCTATCAAGTATTTCCTCTTTCTGTGATAGACAGTGGCTTGAACATTTATTTATATCAATGTTTTTGTGATTGCTGTTTTAATCTGAATTATTTAGCAAATGAAATTTGGGGATGTTGTAAAATGCTCATCATAGGGTCTAAGGCCCAAAATGTAGAACTTTCTCCAAAGATCAGTCTGATAACAAAAGATATTTAATTTAACTTGAGGTAACTCGAAAGGAATTAATTTTTTTTTTTTTTTTTGGACAAATAATTTCTTTACAAGTAAACTTGCTGCTTATTAGCTTTTGTCATCTATGTAGTGATTTTCTACTGTAAAGGTGTTGCCTTTCTGGTGTCCATCCCTGCAGGTTAAACATCATCTCTCTGCAGGCGGGATCTTTGTTTGGAAACACGCTGTCCTGAAACCCTCACAGCCGCACTGATAAACACACGTACCACTGCAAAGCAAACACACAGCGGGGGATATGGATTTCTGTTGATGACCGTGTTTGAGTTGCCTTAAGCTGCACACCTGTGGAGGAGAAGCTCAATAACCGTCTGTCAACAACACACACACACACACACACACACACACACACACACACACACACTGTACACAGTGCGTTCACAGACACACCAGCTCCGAAAGAGAAACAACAGCGTCTGGTTTCGATCCAGAGCTTCTCCGAGTTCCGAGTTCATCACAAAAGTGGACGTATGTGTGTGCAAAATGAATGTGATAAAACTGGCAGCCGGGCAGATGCTTTAACCGGGTGTTAAAACAGACAAACACTGAGAAGGACAGACAAAAACACATCCAGACACACTGGACTGCTGCTTCACCGCCTCTATCAAAATGAACTCGCTCAAACCCTCATTTGTCTTACTGACAGGTGTTCAATCGGGCTCTTTGGATCCAGGATGCAATCACATGCTGTTAGGCGACAGTGTGTGTGTGTGTGTGTGTGTGTGTGTGTGTGTGTCCGAGTGCGTGTTCAGTTGTGGCATTGAGCCACTGGCGTGTGGGGGTCCAGCAGAGCCTCGAAGAATATTAGAGAGACCAGAGCACAGATATAATAAAACTTTGCATTAGAAACAAATTAGTGACTTAAATACTGGAAGATAGAATAATCAGCTGGCCTGTCTGGTCATTTTTCTTTTTGCAATAACAAAACTGATTAAACACAATGTCATTCTGGATTTTTGAGGAGGGGTGTGAAATTAAAAAAGAAGAGAAGAAGTAACTTGAAGGTGAAGTAAATTTCAGGTATTACACACATCAGTGAGAGATACTGTCTATATCGGGTTACTTTTAAAAAGGAACAGAATTTAAAGCATGGTTTGAGCATATGACACTTCATTTCCTGGATTCTGGCAAATTTTTTATTTAAAAACATATGCCTTTTCTTTATTAAGTTGTGGCAAAAATGCATTTTTCCATCCATCCTTTCTGGTTTTGCTGCTCATCCAGGTCCATGTCATGGTGGCAGAACCATGAGGGAATGCTGTGGGCAGCCCACTGTGGGTTTTCCCATAGAAAGCCCACATGGGGGCCCTATGAGTTAGCTTATTAAGACTCCACAGTAGTTTTATTCAGTGTAGACTTAGTGAGGGTTTTCTTTGGGTAGCCCACTGTGGTACTGGCGTGAAATGCGGGGCACATGAGGGCCTTGCACTATGAGCCAATGTGGGCAGCCTACTGTGGGCCCCATTACTGGCTTGAAATGCGGGGCATATGTGGGCCCCACAGTGGGAGGCTGAGGTGTGACAGCCCGCACCTAGAGTGTGGGTATACTGTGGGGTAGCTGGGGCACACAATGGGCTCCACTGGGGGGCCCTCTCTGCTTAGTGTGGGCAGCCCACACTGAGCTACCCTTGCTACAGGCCCACATGTGCCCTGCATTTCATAATGGTACTGGGGCCCACAGTGGGCTTCCCACTGGAGACCATGCCCCACATGGGGCCCACAAGAGCATGTTTGCTTAGAAATCACGAGTGTATACAAGCGGCGAGAAGGAGCTTCCTCTGAGGGATGCCTTTGTTCTCCCTCCTGTAAATGAACTGGATGCCAAGGTAGCTAAACCCAAGCTAACAGGATCACTGCAGCACTGAGACCCATGAGAGAGGTGGAGCATCAGCTCTACAACTACCAGACTGGGCACCGAGGGAAAATCTGCCTGATTGTTGATTAAAGTCAACATTTTCCTATTGAAACATGTGCTTTACTGAGTTTTTTGACATGGCTGTATATTTCAATTACATTTTTGAGTCTGACTGAAAACTAGAAAGTCAGGCAACATTTCCTTAAGAAACAAACTCCAACTTCTAACCTAGAGAAAAAAGTGCCTTACATATTAGTTTTTGAAAGAAAAAAACAATCCTAATATCTGATCTTCTCCTTGCTCATCTGAGGAGAAGAGGAAGCAGTGTGTTACTGCTGACTGAAATCACAACACTGTGAGAATTTGTTGGTGTGGCAAGGATATATACATTTACCAACAAAGGTGCAGTGGTGGTACAAAAATAAAATCATAATCATATTTTGGAAGTAAAAAATGCAGCGTTTGTTGCCCTGCTGTAGCAGCTTTCCTTCAGTAATTCCTCTCCTTCTTTTATGTTTTCTTGGGAGATGAATTCATGTGTTCTAACTACTGTCCCCTGTGGTGCCCCTGAAATTTACACCTGTGATTTACACTTCTTACACTCTCCTGGGGAGCACTACTATGGATGTGAAAACATTTATATGCGGGAAAGCTGCTCAAAATACAGCAAATACCTGAAATGTCAGCAGCTGACAAGTTTGAGAATGTAGGAACAAACTGGAGTTGTTGTGTAAGACTGGTAGGACTGCTTTCTCTAGTCAGGCCACTCATCGCTGCTTGAGGTTAGACCAGCAGATCATAAAGCTATCTGTGCGACAATGCATGCACTGTCAGGAAAATACCAAATTCAACAAGAGAAAGCTCCACAAGATTCCAGACAAACTGGTTATTTGAAGCAGTCATGCAACCAACAGGCAACCAACAGTTTGAGCATTTAACCCCTTGTAAACAGTGCTAAAAATTAACCTTCAAAATCTTTCAAGCTCTGAGTTAGATCAGAACAAACAGAAAATTGTCATGCGGTCAGGTCACTGAGCCAAAGTGGTTAAAGAATTCTGCCAAACAAGTATTAGCACTTGCCTGAACTGTCAGTGGTCAAATAGCATTGTGGGCACTGCTCTCTCCAGGATTTGACAAGAAAGAATGTGCAGAATTTAAAAAAATGACATTGGACCTCATTCACTACTGCGCACGCTAGTGGATCAGAATCATTTTAAATCAGTAGGAGTGTGCTTGCTATTTGCAGTATGCAAACTCCCATGCCCCCTTTTCTCTGTATAAGGAAACATGTTTACCTTGATGTGAATCATGGAGAGAGCAGTGGCATCGTTATAAGAGACAATCCTGGCAGTAGATCTGACTTAAACAACTGTTTTAAGGAGTTATATTGATATAAAATTTTAAAAAAAACAACAAAAAACAAAAACCAGTGCTCAGGCTGCAATAACAAAAGAAAAGGAAATGAAGGTTGGACATCAGAGTTGATGATACGGGAAAGAGTTGTTGAAGCTAAGTTAACAAGAGAGGTGATGATCTGCGAGCGGCAGTATGGCTTCATGCTGAGAGAGTACAACAGATTTGATGTTTGCTTTGTTGATGGAGAAGTATAGAGAAGGTCAGAAGGAGCTGCACTGTGTCTTTGTGGATCTAGAGAAAGCATATGATAGGGTGCCAAGAGAGGAACTGTGGATATGCATGAGGAAGTCAGGAGCGGCAGAGAAGTATGTGAAGGTGGTGCAGGCTATGTATGAGGACAGTGAGATAGTGGTGAGGTATGCAGTAGGAGTGACAGATGGGTTCCAGTTGGGGGTGGGATTACATCAGGGATTAGCTTTGAGCCCCTTCTTGTTTGCAATGGTGGTGAACAGATTGACAGATGAGGTCAGGCAGGAGTCTCCGTGGACTATGATGTTTGCAGATGACATTGTGATCTGTAGTGAGAGTAGGGAGGAGGTGGAGGAGAGCCTGGAGAGGTGGAGGTATAAACTGGAGAGAAGAGGAATGAAAGTCAGTAGAAACAAGACAGAGTACATGTGCATAAATAAGAGGGAGGCAGGTGGAACGGTGAAGATGCAAGGAGTAGAGATGAGTGAAGATGGATGAGTTTAAATACTTGGGATCAACCATCCAAAGCAATGGACAGAGCACAAGAGAGGTAAAGAAGAGAGTGCAGGCAGGGTGGAGACGAGTGTCAGAGGTGCTTTGTG
>VUQH01027241.1:5294-17748 GCA_015106775.1 Etroplus canarensis
CTTTTTTTGTTGATTTTTTTTTTTTTTTTTTTTTTCTTTTAGAAAGAAGCACCTGTACTTTACAACGAAATAAACTTTTAGTTGTTTGTTCGCAAGGGTTGGACTTCTTGTTCCCGTGGAGGCAGAATGCACTTGTAATAATCACAGTGGATGAAAGCACAAGCTAAAAGACTTTTCACCTCATTCTTTGGGTGTCGGAGGTAATCTGTTTCAGTGTGCTCATGACTTTTGATTATATTCATTACTTTAAATTATTCAGATTTTAGCTCATCTGGCTGAAGGAGTGATGAGCTAATGCCACGAGAAGGTGTCCACAATTCGCAAGAATCGCTACTCCTCCTGTTCAGATTTTACTGAAACTTACAGTACATACAGTGATCACCCAGTGAGTCTTCACCCAGACTGCGCTCGAGGTCAAGATCAGATTTTTTTTTTTTTAAGGGCACTTTTCTATTTTCATAAGAACCACTTCTCCTAAGAGTATCGGCCTTGATTGTAATGTTCATGAAATGAGTGTTTGCGTGTGCCCCTCTTGGCATAAATGCTGTCTGTAGGTTTATTTATGACATAACAATGTCTAGAGCTAGGTTAAGGCATGTCAAGCCCTAGGGTTGTTGTACTGGATATGAGTTTGTGAGCCTCCTTGACTTTTGAGTGGATTTTAAATCTAGTTTGTGCAACATGGCCAGTCAATGACATGAAGACTTTTTCTATTTCTGTGTTTCACGCATTACAATAACCTGTTAGTTGTGATAGATTGCGAGTCGGTTCAGCAGCTTAACATTCTGGTTTTCCAAATTGACTTGTAGTTTACAGTTTGTTGTTTCACACATTAGTCGCAATTAAGATTTCATTGTGTTGCTAAAGAATACTTGATCGTGTAGTCAGTGGGAGTTGGACATCTACCCACTGAACCTACAGTTAGAAGAGCCTCCACTGGAAGAAAAAAGTCGAACAAATCAGGAAGAATTGTTCAAAACTAGCCATTAATTATCAAATTTCTGTCAGTGTCTCTGCTATTCATGATAAAAAATCTTTTATGAAAGCTTTCATAATTGCAGCGGTGTTGTTCCTGTGGTAGATTTGGTTGAATTTTTGGTCAGAACGCCACCAAGGCCACCAGAAACAAGCATGCCAAGGTGCAATTGGTGATAGCCTTTGAATTAAAGTAAGACTCTGGAGTTCAGAAATTTCTTGCAACCTACAGAAATGTAAGTTTTTTTAGCATTAACATGTATCCCAATTGCGAGGCTGGTCAGAGGTCACTGATTGCCACAGTAGCCTCAGTCTTGGTGGCCTCTTTTTGATAAACTCCTCTGCTCAGCCATGAAAACATATCACACATCCACAACAATGAATAGCAAAAAACGACATGACTGCAGTATGACTACAGCAGCACGCCCATAACAACTTCATCATCATTCGCTAGATTAACCACCTCCAGCCTAGGCTTTGAGGCTTAAGTGCATATTTTTAAATCAAAAGGTTCAAGGTTTACCTCTCAGTCCAAAGTTGTGAATCTGGTGCCTTTGGACAAAATGTATGCCCTGCATTTTGGATAATTTTTTGAGCTGGTCTTATCAAAGGATGCAAATAATACTGCAAATAGTGAACTATAAATCTTAAAAATACTCGTCTTTTAATCTGCACACTTAAGTTTAATATTCATTCATTGTTGGCTGAAATGATCCATAATTGTACTAATAAACCTACAGACAGAGATTGAGTTCTCCTCTGATCTTCTTCTACCGTGCCCCATCATGCAGGTCCCCTCTCTCTAACCAATATCAAAAGCAGCCCTCTTCTTGTTTATCTTTAGTGGTATTGTCCTTGTTTATCTGCGGCTAAAAGCCACAGTTCAAGGCTCTGCAGAGATTATTAGAGAACCTCATTCTGTTTCATCTCTATCTGTTCCTCTATCTGTCTCTTTCTTTTATCTCCTGCTCTCTTCTTTTGTCCACTGGCTAGATTGGGTAGTTGAGAAGCAGGTAGATAAGGGGTGAAGTAGCCACCTGCGTCCCGGTCACATACACCCACACACAAACACACACATCATTCTGATGTTTGGCAGGGGTACCTGTAAGCTAATTTGTATCCCTGTCTGTGTAGCCTGGAGGAAAATGCAAATAGATTTTGAAGAGCTTGTACATAGGTTGCGCGTGTGTGTGTGTGTGCGCGCGCGCGCGTGCAGTTGTTTTACTGTATCTGTGTGTTCACGATTTTCTGCACCACATCCTGATTTGTGTATTTTTTTGACAGCACTCTGACAAGGACAGTTAGGTTGGCAGGTGACCGAGGACCCCTGGGTATACATGTGGTCCCCTATTGCTCCTCTCTCAATGGCCGGTAAGCACACACATCTCCACATCCACTCATAATCAACTAGATATTCATAAAGAAAGGTGGATGACAAAGTGAAATATGCAGGAAAAATGCAAGTGTTGGCACAGTAATCATATGTGTTTACCTCAATGATTTCATATTTTTGCAAGGCCCCTCGGGCTCCACATTAAAGGCATTGAGGAAAACAGTCGGTCCAAGAGGGACAATCTCTTCCAGGAAGATGAGTGCATTGTCCAAATCAACGAAACCTCACTCCAGGACAAGACATTTGTACAGTAAGTAGGCCAGGGTGTGCTTTTGAGTGCAAATTTTCAACACAGAAACCAACGTCAACTTGTATGAGGTTCAATTTTATTTTTTTGACACGGAATGTGTTTCATGCACGAGGCACTCAGTTCTTAATGAAAATAGACGGCTTAACATTGTACCAGCAGCGTAGCATAATTTGACACCTTTCACTCTAGTGTCAGCATCTAGGATAGATTAAAACAACTGTCAAGTAAAATGAATAGCACTGATTATAAAGAAATGACCTGCTCGGAAGCTTTGGGTCCTGGCATTCATGTGGTATGCACACCACCCACCTGAACATAGTTGCTGACCGAACTACTTTACCACCCCACCACCACTGGCTCTTTGCTTATGGTATTGGCTCTCCCTGATAACGGCGGCCTCCCTCAGCAGTACACCACATCCCGTCAAGCCCCTAAACAAACACAAAAAAAGAGCCCAAGGCATTGACCCAGCCTGCAAACTCCCTGACCCTGATCAGTTCTATGGGATGCCAGTCACGACAGGTTCAAACTATGGAGCCCCTCTCCCTGCCCCAGTGGGTCAGAAGTGTTCTAGTGGCGCGGGGGTTTTTAATATTATGGCTGAACGCTATATATCTGAATACTGAACAGACACAGAAGAAATGTCTGTTGAATTTAGAATTTAATAAAAGCAATCAAGCATTCTGTTATTGAGGGTTATTGTTAAAAGGAAACTCAGGGTGGAAAGAGGGGTCTAGAAGTAGTCCTGACCCTAATGACTCACATGACTGCAGGGTGAGTCAGCAACTCTCAGGACCACCTCCAAGGTGGCAGTCTCACTGCTCAGTTTAATACCTGGGACTCCCCATCAGCTTTTAGCACTGAAGAATCCTTTTGGATGAGAGGTGAAATGTCTTTAGGACCCTAAAAAGAATTCCAGTTGCTTTCATCTCAGTAACTTAAGTTCATCCAAATTGGATCTAGAATGGATCAGTTTATCATGACACAACCCTAGAATTGAGGTGCATAGTTCTTTGTGTCAGGGATGTGATGAGGCACTAAAGACCACTAGAAAAAGCATAGTCTTGTGTGTGTGTGCATGTGTGTGAATACTCCCACTCATCCTGTCAGCACTGTAACACTGTAGAAATACCCCACCTGTCACTCAGTTTGCTTCCTTTATTAACCAGACAAATCTTTCGCATTCTCTGCCCTATCCTATCTCACACCACATCTGCTCTCACAATGGTGCATTTTTTTGTCTCTATATTATTCTGTTTTCTTCCTCTTTTCAGTGCACACACTTCAGACTCCTGTCCTTATTCTTTCTGTGTTTTCACTGTCCTGTATCTCTCTTTGAATAGGTCAATTTAACTGCATCCCACTGTGCTCTCTGTTTTGTGTGAAATGTTGTGCTGATAGTGGTCTATTAAAGCTGCAATAGGATCCTACTGCAAGGTCTCACCATCTGATAGGGACCATAGTGTCCCAAGCCAGCTGGAGGAGTCACTGTTCTTAATCCAAACTATAATACAGTCCCATTAGTGAAGCACAAGCCTCATTCACCCTCTGCATTCTTTGCTTTCCAAGTGTCTGTGTTGTCCTTCTGTGTTCAGCTACACTTCTGAATTCCCTTTTGCTGGTTTATATTTTGTAGTGTTCCACAAAGCAGATTAGTCAAGAAGTTCAAGTCATCATCTTGTCTTTTACTTTCCTGAAATACCCTTTTCTTTCCGTAGGTCTCAAGAAGTGTTCCGCCAAGCTATGGGCTCCTCTTCAGTGCACCTTGAAGTCCTTCCTGTAGCCAACAAATCTCGCTACGAGAAAAGCTTCATAGGTCAGCTTTTCTTGAACGACAGCAGAGACTCTTCTGCAAAAGCAAGTCCAGTGGTGGTCCGCGCTAAAGCCGACCTCCAGCCAGAACCAAAACAAGAACCCAAAACAAACACCAGAACAGAAGTGAAGCGACCAGACACGCGTGCGATGACCCCAGAGCCAACTCTAAACACACAACCAGTGGAGCTCCAGCCTGCGCATGGATCTTTAGAGAGAGCGTCTCCCACTTCTACAGTTAGGGCAGCGAGTTCTTCTCCAACACAGAGGACCCGCAGTCAGAGCCCACTGGCCAGTAAGAGTCCAGTTATGCCCAACCTGTCTAACCTTACCAACAGGAGAGGCGGCAAGCTGTTAAAAGTCGACTTGAAGAAAGGTAAACATCCAGTCTTATATGCACTCATAACTGATGAACATCTTGAATATCAGATATAATGTGAAATCGGACGCAAAATAACAAGAAGTGATTAGTCATTGTTAGTATTAGAGGAAGCATGTGTAATAAATGAAGTACTGTATGCATTCACTGTGCATAAGCAACATGAACACATGGATAGTTAGTGTTTCATTACATATATAACAATAACAAACAAATGATGCTGCTGTTATTTCCCTATCTTTATTGACACACACATTGATTTCACCACAAGCACAAATAAAGAGATAGCTATACAAATACTCATAAGATCTCCCAGTGGAAATTCAGCAGATATTATGGTTTTGACTTGGTCAGGTGTCTCCCACGTCCACTGTAGAGATTTCAGATGTTACTGGAATAACTCATTACCAATTTCGAACTTGGTAGTTATATACACCCAGAGGAGAAATAGATTGCTGTTTAATTTCAGCTCTCTGGCCCAAATATGAATGTTACTTCTGGATTTTGCAGAGAAAAATATGTTAAAATTGGGCAAATTTTATATGATGAGACAAATATCACTTCAGTGTCTACTTTTATACCTATCAAGTAGTGAACAAAACCCGACTCCACGTAAAGACGTAGAAATGAAATGAATCAGACCTCTTGAGCACATCAGCTTGTTTCTCTGGTTCACCTGTATCTGATCTGGTCTGGGAGATACTGTCTCTTGTGGGTGAAAAGCATCATGTCTAATTTAAATAGTGTATTTCACCACAAAGCTTTGCCAGCATACTAGCAGTGTCCCAGATAACATGACAGCAATGGGGGCTGTCATTTTATCCTCCTCTTCTGAGCCTTGAGCTGTTGCACTTCAGATACTCTGAAAAGTTCTCTTATCTTAAGTGTTTTGTTAACGGCAACGTAATGAGACCAGCAGCAGTAACAAGATGGGGGGGTGACATAACATGGGAAGACTGAAACCACTAATTTTGTACCATGGATTCAGAACCATTGCACCCTAGAAAAGACTCTTGTTGACCTTGGAAAAAGTGTGGTATTCTGCGTTTTTGCAGCTCGGATATAGTTCATTCTTTGAGCTCTTTGTTTTTATAAGCACAGTAAAAAATATTAAAATTTCCCCTTTAAAAAGTAATTAAATGTGAAATTCAGAGGCTATTTTGCCATTTGATTCTCTGTCTAAGAATACTCGTATCCTTTCTAGCATTTATTATCAAAGTTTGTTTTTCTGTTAAATTCAAAGCTGTTGCGCAGCTTTGGATAGTGTTCTTGCCATTGCCACATTTGATTGATTTTATCACATTCAGATTTTCTATTCAGACTCTGATAAAAAAAAATTGTGGCCCACTGTGGCTAGATTTTGTGCAGACATTTTGTTAGAAACTTTTCACTGTGAAGATATTTTTCATTTTTCTACTGCTAGATAACCATACAAACTGTCTGGTTGTTATGCTGTTAGATTTTAACCCAGACTGACTCAGTCTGGCATCCCAGCCACCTCATCTCTTATCCTTCAGTGCTGGAGTGCTGATGTGTTGATAACATGGGAATGGGTTCTTATGACTGTGAAGAGGCTCTGTTTTAGCAACCTGTATTGTTATGGGGCAGTGAAAGGATAACTGTAATTGGGCTACATGCACATACATGTGTTCACTACAAGCATCCAGAAAAAAGTGAGACATTCAGATGAAAGGATAGAAGAAATTGGGCTCCACACTCTCCAGCTCAAGCTCAAACCCCATTCATGACCATTTTATTGTTAGTTTCTCTCTTTTTCCAACACATTTTCTTCCCCGTTTCTCTCCATCCTCCTTTTGTTTGATTCTTTTTTCTTTCCTGTCTCCCTCTAGCCCTTCCACCTGATGCAAGATCAGAGCAGAGGATATTATGGGGTTTCTAACACCCTCTCCCTCGGCAACAGGCTCCTTCTCTCCGTGATTGACAGGCGGTGAGGTTTAGGTGCGCTAATGTAGGGCAGGCAGAGGCTTAGCTCGGAGACCAGATAGCATCGCTTACCGCCTTTAGTATGCCATGGTGGCTTTGCTCTCCCTACGTACACACACTCACACACACACATACACTCAGTGTGGCACATTTCACTCATGGCTTGGGGCTTGTGAGGCCGTGAAAAAGGGAGAGGGTGGAGGCTCTGGGGGATGATGGTTCATGCATGTGTGTGGGGGCTCAGAAAAACATGTGCGCGCACGCGCGCGCACACACACACACACACACACACACACACACACACACACACACTTGTAAATGAATATACACAAAGTAAATGTAGGCTCACAAGCACAAGGAAAATCTTTGTGGAAATCACATCGCATCCCCAGGGAGAGAAGCTAGAGAAGGGAATAATATCTCTCTGGTTCTTCTCTCTCCCTCACTCTTTTTTCTCCACCTCCACCTTCTTTCCATCTTCTCCCTCTACCTCCCTTCATCAGCCACCGTTCGGCCTGCTCACACGTGAAATTAAAGACAGAGTCTGTCTAATCCGGCTAGGAGAGAAGCCTGCTCCCGGTGGCACAGAGGCTGAGCCAGGCAACTAACCCCCATAGGGAAACAGGCACTTAAACAGTAGTTAATGTGGAGAAGATGCAGACTGCAGACAGAGTTTAGGAGAGTAAGAGAGAGGGGAAAACATGAAGAAGGAGAAAAGGATAAAAGCAAAGGAACAGGGAGATGAGAGGAAAATTCAATTACAATGAAATTAAAAAGTCATAAAATTCGTAATTAAGTCTCGTTTTCAGGGGCATAGATGTCCCCATGCACACAGTGACGCAGGTTGCTTTGTTTCCACAGGCTCTGAGGGTCTGGGTTTCACCGTGGTAACCAGGGACTCATCTGTCCAAGGGCCAGGGCCTATCTTGGTGAAGAACATCTTGCCACGCGGTGCAGCAGTGAAGGACGGGCGCCTGCAGCCAGGGGACCGCATCGTGGAGGTAACCCAGCCCTTCTCCTGGAGATCACCCGCTGTGTGGAAAACCAAATAAAGATGTCATCATTACTAGCAGAAAGTTGGGCTCAATGGGCCCCTTCTGGTCAAATCGAATAACCACATTTACTTAAGGAGTTATTTTCATATAGTCACACTCAGGAGAATTTATGATGCTAAAAAGAAGCAACAGCCTTATAAATATAATTTTTGCAAGATTAAAACATACTAAAGAAATGTTTTATTTGCATGTGAGAAATGGAAACCAAATGCATAGTTTTTTGGCATAAATGGATTACGTCTGCATATATGCGCTTTTAATCATACAGCTAATATTTTAATGATTTATAGCAAATTATTTGTGGACCCCTGGGCTGTGTGTCATGGTTCCAACTTTGAGAATCCCTAAGCTAGACAGATATAACCAAGCTATCACAGATGCACAGGAACATATGCTTTATTTTAATTTTGGAGAACCAGCCCACACACAGAAGCATCTCCATCTGATCCTCTGCTACTTTCGTTCGACACGTGTTAGTGGTGCACTGGCAGTGGATAATACACTACGCTTTAATCTACTTCTGCTTGTGTGTTTGCTTTATTCTGTGTGTGTGTGTGTGTGTGTAGGTAAACGGAGTAGACATGACAGGCCGTAGCCAGGAGGAACTTGTGGCCATGCTGCGCAGCACCAAACAAGGAGAGAGTGTGTCTGTGGTGGTGGCACGGCAGGAGGACTTCTTCATGCCTAGGGAACTGGTAGGAATATACAAGAACACAGCATCGATGTCTACACACTGCACCACAGTTTCTCTTCTTTGTTGATCACTTGCTTTCCTCAGTGGTCCCTTCTTCATCCCGGTTTCTTGTTTTTTTTAAACATTTCCTTCGCATTGTGTCATTCAAAAGAGCTAACCTCTTGATGTTGATGCCCTTTTGCACCACATACAAACACGCCCAAAGCACACGCTCCGACCTTCCTGTTCCTTTCTGGTTTGTTGACACAGTGATGCCAGAGGAAGTCACACACACAAGTGGCTGTGGGCCCGACAGGAAACCTGCGAGCGTGTCCCGGCTTGTCAGCACGCCGTGGGTGTTAAGTGACCGTTTACCTGTTGCGGCTGATGGGGTCAGAAGTCAGCACCAGGGCTTGTGATGCTGACACAGTTTGACTGAGCCTCACAGGGGACATTTTATCAATAAACACATTCTTTTAAATAAACACACAGAAAGCCAGGTGGCCCCTTGAAAATCACTCGCTCTGTTTAAATTCTGTTCTCTCCTTTCTGTCCTCTGGTTATTCTGATTATTCCCTTCCCATTACTTCAAAGCGCTGTGAGAAAGATTCGCAGGGCTTTGTAGTGACTGATGCATATTCACACCTAGACGAACTGCACACACACACGCGCACACAGACTACTGAACACCTAGACCTTGATATAAAACTTGTGCTCTGTCACACACATATGCGTGCACACGACGAACACATCACACATCTTTAAACAGCTAAGTTGCTGCTTCCGAAAATAGTTTGCCCTCATTAATGGCCCAGCAGTCTTGGCATAACAAGTGCACTTTGAAGAGACTCTACACTCTTCATCTAACACTTGCTTGTATTTGTGCATTAGAGAGAGACTTAAAGAGTTGTGGTAGAGGGAATGAGAGAGAGCCTTCACTCCTGTATCTATCCAGGCTGTTGAAGTTGCTGGTGCCCCGTGAGATCTGGCCCTTATCTCCAGTACAGTCCTCTACCTCAAAGACGTTTTGATGTCCCCTAAGCACACACATGCTTAGAGATACACTCACAAACGCCACACACAAGCTCTCTAGCGGTTCTGCGTCATTGAATTTAGATGTACAGACCCCAAGGAAGAAAGGATTACATAAATTCACAGATGCAGAAAGGACCACAGAGAAAAAGTTTGGAATTAAAAGTGGGCAAATGAGAAAACAACACATGGCTTCAAGACACGCCTCCTATCTTTCTAAAATCTTCACCCTACTCCATAACAATTGCTTTCTCCTGCTTGTCATGAATTATTGTGGCATTTAATGTGAAGTGGTAGTACTGGAATTAGTTGCACAAAGATATTTGGATAACAAAGATGCAGATACATTAAATGTGGCCATCAGCCTCTTCCATCCTAAGGGTGTGCATGAGTCTACATGTTTATGTGCCTGTTTGACTCATGATGTTTTTTTTCATGTTTTAGGGTCTCTAAGATTTAGTAAGAATTGTCTTTATGCATCCACAGAGGATTTATGGATACCAGTTTTTCATTACAATAGTTTTTTAGCTGCTGAGGTTAATTGGTCGAATCACAACAAAATGTTTCCCATGACTAACATTGTGTTGCTGATAATTCAACTACGATATTTTCATATAATTTCTATCAAAGCCTTCCCTTTTATAGAAATATTTATTCAACTGAAAACATAAGCATGTTAAAGTTAATGACAGTACAGTTACTAAAAGACTGAACAAGTATGGCTTGTTTGGAAGGGTTGCCAAGAGAAAGCCTCATCTCTAAAAAGAATGTGGCAACATGGCTTAGGTTTGCAAAGTTGCATCTGAAAAACCAGAAGACTTCTGAAACGATGCCCTGTGGACAGATGAGAACAAAGTGAAGATGTTTGGCCATAATGCACAGTGCCACATTTGGTAAAGCCAAATGCAGCATATCAGCACAAACACCTCACACCAACTCTTAAGCATGTTGGTGGGGTTTGTTTTGCAGGCATCAGGACCTGGGCACCTCGCAGTTGTTGAGTCGACAGTGAACTTCTCTGTACATCAAAGTATTCTAGAGTCAGATGTGAGACCATCTGTCTAACACAGGGGTGTCAAACTCGCGGCTCGTGGGCCGTTTCCGGCCCCGCCCCTACTTCCAGTCGCTGATTTGATGTCAAAAATATCATGCAATTCGGCCCTTTAAAGCGCCACATTGCAATTATTTAATTCAATGCGTCCACATTTCATTATATAATCGCAATGTGGCGCTTTAAAGGGCCGAAGTACATGATATTTTTGACATTGAATCAGCGACCGGAAGTAGGGGCGGGGCCGGAAGCGGCCGGCGAGCCGCGAGTTTGACACCCCTGGTCTAACAGCTAAAGCTTGTTCCACATTGGGTCATGAAACAGGACAATGATCCCAAGCAGACCAACAAATCTATAAGAGAATGGCTGAAAAAGAAAAGAATCAAGATGTTGCCATGGGCAAGTCCAAGTCCAGACCTCAACCCCATGGAAATTCTGTGGCGAGACTTTAAGTAATCTCTGAGAGCTGTACACTGAGTTGAAAGGATAGAGAAGTGCAGATAGTGTGCCCTTGTGTCTAAAATAGCTAAAGGCAAAGTCTGACTGAAAATGATACTAAGACATAAAGGTTCAAGGAAGCCACTCTACACTACTTGTAATATTTGCACTGTAAGGAAAACTATGTGATCTCAATTTTGACCCCGTTCTTTCACAGTGCTTTTCTGAAAAGAACATCTGCAGCGAAGTATTTTATATCTCTATCACACCTAGAATGTGCTGTATTTTTCTCTCACTAGCCCAATTTTTTTATGAACTTGTAAAGTTAATGTCAAGTGTCCAGGTTTTGAGCACAAACAGTCTGAAAGAATTCATAGTAGTGTTTATTTTTGGTAATACTAAGCTGGAATGACCTTCAGCATTTGACTATTTCCCGTGAGAAATGAAATCATTTATGGGTTTTACAAAAGTTCCACAGTGCATATTTTCCCTGCTTTGATTAGATTTCAGGCACCTATTTTCGCTTAATGTAGTGGTTTACACATTCAAATTGCAAGCGAAAGGACCCTGGTTTGATTCCAGGTGTGGGAAAAACAAGCCACCCTCACCATGGAGGGTTGTGTCAGGAAGGGCATCTAGCGTAAAACCTCTGCCAAATTATCAATGCGGATTAGTCCGCAACTGCTTGGGGATAATACAAGGGAGCAGCCGAAGGTACATTTTCAATCAGGGCAAAGACCACTTGGGGGGATGAAGGGAATATCACATCCTGACACCCCTGATGCTCATCTCCACCCATCCCCACAAGAGGTCTTTGCCCTGATTGAAAATGTACCTTCGGCTGCTCCCTTGTATTATCCCCAAGCAGTTGCCACAGTGGATTAATTCTGATTTTACACCAGATGCCCTTCCTGACACAACCCTCCATGGTGAGAGGGGCTTGTGTCCCCACCTGGAATCGAACCAGGGAGCTTTTGCTTGTAAGGCGAATATGTAACCACTACACTACAGGGACACTCCCACATCATACAAAGTATACAGTTGGCATATATATTTAATCCTTCTTTGATGTTTTAAAAAGTCAAGTGTCACAGCAAGTGCTTAGCTGCATACAGAAAAAATCAATTAAAAAAATAAAGTACTCTTTCTTTAGTGATAGAAGCAGTAGATATTTGATCAAAGTTTGAGAGGAAAGGCTGCTATGTGGTGTACCCCACTCTGTAACTTTATGTGGTCTGCCACTTTGTGCCTGAGTTGCTGTGGTTCTTAAGCAATAATACCGCATACAGTCGATTGTCGAATATCTTAAGAGGAAAGGTATTTGACTAACTAACTTGTTGCCACAGTCGCATTGTATTAGAGTACTGCCCTGCAATTCAGTGAACTCTTTAAAAATGACCAATGCTTTCATAAATGTTTGTAAAGAGACTTGAGAGCTGGGGGGGGGGGGAG
>VUQH01027241.1:22396-43815 GCA_015106775.1 Etroplus canarensis
AGGGAAAGAGGAAAAAAAAAAAAAAAAAAAAAAAAAAATCTGTGAGCACAAGCATAAACACACAACCCCTCTTAACCTTCGATCCCTTTTCTAAAAGAAAAATAAGGCTCAGGAGTGAAGTGGTGTTGAGGCGCCTCCCCTCCGCAGGCTGTCTTTTCCCTGGGTGACTGAACCTGGCATTTTTTCTCCTGCTCTCCATTTTGCCATTTTCTAATGACAGACATTTTCCTTTTCTCTTTTGTTGCCTCTTTCTACCACCTTTCTCTCTCGCTCATCTCATTTTTGAAGCAATGCTGCCGTTGGTCATTTTCCTCACATCAAATGGCAGTGGATGGGTGGGGTGGGTGGCTGTAAAACATCTTGAAAAAGACCTGCAGAATGTAGAGGAAAGGACAAAAACAAAATGGGAGGTGGAGAAGGGAAAGATGTACAGTAAGATTGAGAGATTAGGACAAAATGTAACGAGTAAGGAGGGAGGGGAAATGTGATCGAGAGAAGTGGATATACCTCAGGGATGGGTTATTACTTTTAAATGCTCCTCTGCGCCACCATCCTCTCCCCTCCTCCTCTTCTTTCTTCCCCTTCCTCCCCCACAGTGCTCCAGGAGGAGGTATGAAAAGGTTATTATGTTTCCTTTAGAAATGGCTTGCTCTCCGTCTGCGCCTTTCATCTCCAAATGGAATAACCTCTCTACAGTGGCTTTCTTAGTTTTCTGACTACACCTTCATCTCTCTTTCCAGTACACAACACACACTCCTGTCGTCGTCTTTTCTTTTCTCTTACAGTATTTTTTTTTTCTTGCCCATACCTGCCTTCCATCTCTTTAATCCGTCTCTCTTCTCCTCCTCCCTCACTCCTTTTTTCCAGGCTTTTGGTGTTAATCAATGTACTGTAGGCACATGCCTTATCAGTCAGTTCAGTTGGGTTATGGTGCTCCTACCTCAGTCAGTGGCTATCATACATAGCAGTTATTACGTGAAGTTTGCATTAGGTGTGTGAATGAACGGGTTATAGAATTTTACATAACATTTGAGCCTCTCTTCATTCTTCTCCTTTTCAGAAAGATGAAGAAGCAAGTGGTCAAGTATTGGAGGATGGCAGGGAGCAGCTGATGTACGAGATCCCCCTCAATGAAACCGGCTCAGCCGGCCTGGGGGTCAGCCTAAAGGGGAACAAGTCTAGAGAGACCGGAGAGGACCTGGGAATCTTCATTAAGTCCATCATCCATGGAGGGGCAGCTTATAAGGTATAAAACAGAGTCCACATCTGCTGTCTGCAGTAGCCACTGCAGGGTACTTCAGGAGCCATTTTTGCAGGCCTTTAGCTTGAGAAAAATCCCACAATGATGTATATTACAGAACAGCAGCAATGCCACTGTTTTCCCAGAACTCAGCAGCTAACTTCGTGAGCTTTGTGTAATCATAAATCAATGGTTTCCAACCTTTTTCAGCTGACATAACCCCACAAACTCCTCAAATGCTGTTTTTTTTTTCTCAGACTTTAACTATTCAAGGTTCTTTGAATGAGCTCTTTTATCCAGACTTACCACTCAGGCAATTAGCAGCTTTTTTTGATAGATATCACTGAGATTTTACTCATTTTCCCCTGTTTTTGTTCTTTGTCTTGTTTCATCTAGCTGTATTTGGTCACCCTATTTCCACTGTTTTCTGATGTCTTTGTCGTTTCCCGTCAGCTCCTCTCTCTCATTTCCTGTCATTCTCTGATGCCAAATCCCCCTCCCTCTTGGCTTCCCTTAACCTTTGACACCCATTGACCCCAAGTGGCCTTGTCACATAAGCTTCGCAGCAGTCTTATCTGTATCACTCAGTACTCACTTCAAGTTGTGAGTGCATCAGGAAAAAAACATCCTATTTCAGCACTTCGGAGATTTCTTCCTCTGCATGGCCTCAATATCTGGCCCCCCGCAAATGTCAGAACTCCTTGCTGCTCCCAGATCTGCTCTGTACAACATGGCGGTACAAAGACAAGTGTGCTGCTGTAGATAAATGGCTGTTCTGGGATCAGAACAGTCATGCGGCGGCTCCCAAAAGTGCCTTCAGAAGTAGTTTTCCGACAGCTGCCGATGTGGATAGCAGCCCGACAGAATAGCCTAGTATGATCTCTGGCTGGCTGTGAAACCAGTCTCAGGGACAAGATACCACATAAGAGGGAGAAAGACTTGAAGGAGGAGAGACAGACAGCGGCGAAGAAGGGAGAGAAGAAGCCTAATGAAAGAAGACAGCGGGTGAACGAGTGCGAGGAGGGAATCTGAGATGGAAGAGATGAGCTGTATCGAGCAAGAGAGCGATGCAAAAAGGCAGAATCAGAGGACAAAAAGAAAATTGAAAAGTGTAGACACTCAGCAGGAAAACAATGCATAAGGATATATGTGTGTGGGTTTGTGTCTCCTCCTCGATGTTGATTCATGCTAATGAAAAGCAGCTAAGGGGCCTGATGAGACTTTGCAGTGCCAGACCCGTACAGAGGAGGGAACCCGGGTGTCCCCTGAGTCTGACTGACACACACACCATCACACAGCAGGCAAGAAAGGGAGGAGATGAGGAAGAGACATGGAGCGATCTAACCTATTTCCATTAAAGAGTTTTGGGGGCTGTCAGGCCTGGGGCCTCAATTATATGAAAAAAAATGTTCTTTGACTTTATCCCTGATCCTGTCGTACGATCATTTCAAAGAGTATGCTGAGAAAACAAATTAAAATTACATGTAGCGTGCTGCTGCTGCTTACATGGAGAATGAAGGAATTAATAGGGAATATCACAGGCGTCTGCCAAATTTGGCATAAACATCAATTTTTGATGACGTCCCTGAATGTGATGCTGACCCAAAAATCCTTATATATCTGTGTGTCTGTCTGTGCATGTGCGTTCGATGGCATCCCGGTATGTTTTTGAGGTTAACCCAGATGTTACCTGTTAATGAGGTGGGGTCAAAGGGCAGCACCGATCATAATGGGATGGTCATATTTCCACACACACTTCAAGAGTTGTTAGTTGGTCTCAAAGTGTCTGTGTATATCATTGCTTTTTGCATCCGTGTCCTCTCTTTCTCTCTCTCACTCGCTCCCCTTCACCGGATTGTCCATTCCCTCCCTCCCTCCCTCCTTCCCTTGCTCTCTCTCCCTCCAGGGCACTATTCTGCATTGCCTCTCTACAAGAGGCTGCTATTTAAAACACTTAGAAGTGATTTAGTGCCCACGGAGGCTATTCCATTAGCTGCTCTCTGTATTTATCATGGCTCTCCCTCTCTCAGTAGATTGCTAACTCTACAATTTTCTTGCCTTCCCCCTTCTTCCATTTTCTCTGTTCTCTCTCTCTCACACTCACACACCCACACACAATTTACAACTCTCCAAATTTCCTCTCTTCTTTTCTTTTATAAAACTTTATTGGTGACCAGTCTTGTGTGTCTTTATATCTTCACACTGGTCACTTTGATCTAATTTATTATTTTACTGTTAGATGTTCCTATACTATATGGATGAAAGTTTTGGTTTACCTACACATTACACCTATGGGAGCTGTTGTGACATTCCCTTCTGTAGTTATAGGCATTAATATTCAGTTATCTTTTGAGCTATAACAGCTTCCACTCTCCTGGGAAGGCTTTGTTGAAGATTTTGCATTGTGTCTGCAGGAATTTTTGCCCATTCATCTGGAAAAGCATTGTCAGGTCAGACACTGATGTTGGATGAGGTGGCCTGGCTCACAATCTCCGTTTGAGTTTTTCAGGGCTCAGTGTGGTCCAGTCATATTCTTCCACACCAGATTCCTCCAATCATGCTTTTATGGCCATTGCTTTGTGCACTGGCACACAGTCATGTTGGAACAGAAAAGGGCCTTCCCTGAAGTGTTCCCACAAATTTGGAATTTAAGAATTGTCCAATCCAAAATAATCCAGACTTGACCATTAGACTGCCAGATAAAGAGGCCTGATTCATCATTCCAGAGTACATTTTTCCACTGCTGCAGAGTGTACTGGCTGCATGCTTTACACCACTCCATCCAACACTTGGCATTGTGCTTGGCGATGTGAGGCTTACATGCAGCTGCTCCGTCATAGAAAGCCACGACATGAAGCTCCTGGTGCACAGTTTGTGTGCTGATGTTAATGCCAGAGGTCTGGAACTCTGCTGTTATTGAGTCAGCAGAGCACTGCCGGCATTTACACACTGTGTGCTTCAGCACTCTGCAATCCCACTCTGTTATTTTACACGGCCTGCCGCTTTATGGCTGAGTTGCTGTGGTTCCTAAACACTTCCACTTTGCACTAATACCACTTACAGTTAATGATGGAATGTCTAGGAAGGAAAAATTTCATTAACTGACTTCTTGCAATTGTGGTATTACATTACAGTACCACACTGGAATTCAGTGAGCTCTTTAGAACAACAGATTCTTTCACAAATGTTAGTAAGGACGGACTGCATGGCTAGGTCTTTTGATTTTATACCTGTGACAGTGGGACTGAATAAACACTTGAATTCAGTGATTAAGTGTGGCCCAATACTTTTGTTCACATCTTACAGAAAAATAAATGGCATAAAGGATATGCTTATGGATGAACTAAGTGTAGGTTCCCCTTCCAACAGGATGGCCGTTTGAGTGTAAACGATCAGTTGATAGCAGTGAACGGTGAGTCGCTGCTCGGGCGCTCCAACCACACTGCCATGGAGACCCTGAGAAGGTCCATGTCGTCAGAAGGAAACGCCAGAGGGACCATCCAGCTTGTCGTTCTCCGAGCACCCAAACAGGTACAGCGGGTATTATGATGTTATCCATTAGAGAAGCATTTCATAAAGGGAGGACTTCTGTGCCTTGTTAGATCATTTAAAGCCATGAGGATTAAAAAAAACAGACAGTGCTATTTAGAAAAACATCAGTGATGGAAAGGAATGACATTTTTAGGCCATGGAAATGCTCAGGCTTAATTTTGGAGGTCTTTGGAGTCTGAAGTCTTGGAAAGAGCGCAGTGGTTCACTTCACATCAGTTGGATGGAAGGAACTACGATGGCTCTATCTTATTATAGTCTATATTTTTTTTCAGTGTTGTTATCCAGGAAATATCCAAGTCAATGAGAATGTGTGCTTATTCTGAAACCTTTACATGCTTTTATGCTTTCTCATAAGGATTAACAGTATCTCTGCTAAATAAAAGTTTTAGATTCCCAGAGTTCTGACTTTAGGGATTGCTTATACATTATGAAATCCTTTGCACATCCTGATATGTTCAAAGATTATTCATATTATAAGTAGCTGCCATAGTTTTGACAGCAAAATCAATTAAACATGTAATTCGCTTTAGGATCATTTTTCTTCCATGTTGTTATTTGAGGCTTACAAAATATTCTACTGCTTATACAGTAAACAATAAGTGGGTTGGCAATATGAAATCAGGCCGAAGTACTAAATCTTTTTTTACAAAACACAGTTAAATTGATTATGGAGTGACACAGATGGTGCTCTTTTTTCTGTGACAAACAAAACCTTTTCCAGTATTCAGAAAGCCCCTCAGCTCAGCCATTGTAGAGAACTGCTTCTCATAAACACATTTGGATAGAAATAATGAAAATAACGGCTCCCTTTGTGACTGTCATGCTGTGTGATTTGTTTGGGTGTTAAAGTCTGCATAAGCTATATTCTCTGTCAGTTTTCTTTCAAAAAATAAAAAAAATATTCCAGTGAATAGGTAAGTGATTTAACAGGTTCGAGATTAAGCTGACACCCAAACAAGAAGCAGTTTATTTAGGAGTCCTTTGATGAGGTTCGTGCACAGGATGAAAACAGTTGAGCCTCTTCAGTCACTACCAATCTGTCAAAATTACTTTATTTTACTTTGCAGATGGGGAATGCCAACTCTGCACCTGCTACAAATGCTTCCACCAACCATAAAGTTAACAGTCAAACAGGCTCCAGCAATCAGGTACGAGCAGGTGATGCCTCTCACCAAACAGAGCCACCTCTGCCTTGCCGCTCCTCCTCCCTCCTCCCCATGCTGAGGCGGCGGGCGACTGAGCCGTTGCCTCCGAGTCACAGGCAGCGTCACGCACAGAGGCCAGGGGGGAGACACACCAGATACACCTATGGATTTAGCCAAGCCTACAGATGTAGTGGTTATACATTTTGGGTCAGACAAAGGGATAATGATTACACTGATGATGGGGGGTATGCACAACAAGGCCAAACACTTAGCAGCTTAAACAGGCCCATAGAGGTAAATCTGAACCAGGAAAAGCTTGAATATGGACAGACTCGCAGCCAAACTCTGGCAGCCATGAAGGGCCATACCATGCTCAATAACACACACAGTCTCAATGTGGCTGACTATCAGGGCAACACACAGTGTTACGTGGACACACACAATTGCAAGGCCAGGCACTCACGCAGTCGCACACTGGATGACATCCACAGTCAAGAAAGCCATCAGAGTAACAGTTACACTGAAAACATCCGAGCAATGGCAGAGCAGATGTATGGAGACTTGCCTACACACAGCAGGATACCCACTCGCAGTCCAGCCAACAGAAACACACACAGATCTGCAGACATACACTCGCACAATTGCATTCGCAATCACGCTCTGACCAGACAGTACTTTCAGCTCTGAGGGTGGATTCCCACAGAGTGTAAGTGTGTGTGAGCTCATACATTTGGTTAAAAGACCATGTCTGAATGATGAAAGTAAGAAACTGCAATAAAAAAAACCCAACTCTGGTTAAAACTCATCAATCAAATGGATTACATGAATTTTATCTGTTTACATATCTGTGACATGAACAGTACCACCAACGATCTTATCGGTGATATGAAATCTTTTACTTTGTGTGTTTGATTACAGTACAGCTTTTCGTGGTCAGTGGTGTGGATGCAGATTAATCTCTCTGAGAGCTTTCCCTTTGCCAAAACCACTAACTGCCACACCATAGACATTTTGTTCCCTTTTTAAAAAGTGACTCATAACTTGATGCGAAACTAAATTCATCACTGTGTTCGAAATTCCCTCCTGTCACATTGGTTTAACTCACTAAAATTAGCTGCTGTTTTATTAAACCACTGGCTTGTCTGTGTAAAGTTTTCCTTTTTTAAATTTATTTCCGTATTTTTAAGGGACTGTACTGTTGCTTTCCTGCCTGTTTTCTCTTCTGTTAAATAAAGCTAATCTGAAGCCTCTTGCATGCATGGCTATTTTCCTGTTGGGTTTCCAGCATTCTTCCTTCTCCTTGGCTCCATTCTGATTTTTATTATTAAATTTATTGCTTTCCTCTTCCCTCTGTTTTGGCCTTGGTGTCTCTTTCCTTTCTGATTTCTAGTCCTTGTTTCTTCCTAAATGTTTCCTAGGAATTAGAACAATTTAAAACTGCCATGACAGTAGTAAATTAGATGTATTACATACCTCATCTTTTATCCCAGGTATTATACAGGGAATAAGTATATTTCAGGAATATCTAATAAAAACTATCATAGAATTACTTTGGGTTTTCATGAATGCGGTGAAGCACTGCTGTGAACGCATTCAGTCCTTTTAGAAGTGATAATTGTGTTCAAATATCAGACTGCATAGAATATGTTAATCCTTATTCACTTTTACTACCTTCTCTTTTGTGTTAACATTATTGTTGTCAAGAAAAACATGAACGGAACAAAATCTTCACTATAACAGTTTGATTAATAAAGGCTGAACAGCTTTATATAATTAATAATTAAAGAAGAAAAAAATGATACAAATTCTACATTATGATAAAAATATAATTGAATAAAATATTTACTATAAAATATTTTCATTTTAGTTTAATTGAAATTATTTAAAGTCTGTTATAAAAGGTAGAATATATGCATTATGTGGACAGAAGTATTGAGCCATACCTCTTGATCACTGAATTCACATGTTTTATTCACATGTTTCACTCACTCCAATTTCCACAGGTATATAAAACCAAGCTCCTAGCCATGCAGTCTGCCTTTACAAACATTTGTGGAAGAATGGATCATTTTAAAGAGTGCACTGGATTCCAATGTGGTACTGTAATAGGATGCCACCGATTCAACAAGTCAGTTAATGAAATTTCTTCCCTCCTAGACAATCCACCATCGACTGTTAGTGGTATTAGTGCAAAATGTAAGCATTTAGGAAGCACAGAATCTCAGCCATAAAGTTGCAGGCCCTGTAAAGTTACAGAGTGGGGTCACTGAATGCTGAGGCACATAGTGCATAAATGTCGTGAACGCTCTGCTGACTCAGGAACTGTGGAGTTTCAGACCACCTGTGGCAATAATCTCAGCACAAAAACTGCACTGGGAGCTTTGTGGCATGGGATTCCAAGGTTTAGCAGCTACATGTAAGCCAAGCCTTGATGGTAGTGGTACACTGCTATTGGACTCTGGAACAGTGGAAACATGTTCTGTTGAGTGATGAATCCTCCTCCGTCATCTGGCAGTCTGATGGGTTTGTCAGATGTTAGCAGAATGTTGCCTGCATGATTGCATTTTGCCAACTGTCAAGTTTGATGGAGGAGGGATAATACTGTTGGGTTGTGTTCTGAGGCTGGCTTGGGCCCCTTAGTTCCAATGACGGGAAATCCTAATGCTACAGCTTACCAAGACATTTTGGACAATTCTTAGCGTCCAACTCTTTGGGAACTTTTTGGGGAAGGCCCTTTTCTGATCCAGCAAGTCTGTGCCCCACTGCAAAGAGCAAGGTCCATAAAGGTATGGTTGGATGAGTTTGCTGGATGAACTTGACTGGCCCGCACATAGCTATGACCTCAACCCCATCGAACACTTTTGGGATGTCCTACCTCAGTGTCTGACTTCACAAATGGTTTTCTAGATTAATATGCAAAAATTCTGCCAGGCACACTCCAAAATCTTGTAGAAAGCCATCCCAGAAGAGCAGAACCTGTTATAGCTGCAGAGAAAGGACCAGCTTCACATTAATGGCTATGGATTTAGAATGGGATGTTATTAAAGCTCCTGTCATATATAGGTGACCCAATACTTTTGTCCATATAACATGTCATAGAATAATGTATATCCAAAAATATTTAAGTGTATATTTATATTTTCCTGAAAAAATAGGGAAAAAAAAGTTTCTATATTATATAGTAATTTAAATACTTACATTTTATTTTAATTAAATATTCCTGTTTAAATCTGAGAAAGTATAATTTAATAATAATATAAAATATATAAAATATAATATATTGTAATGATTCCCTATTTTATAGTACATATTATTTAGTTTTTGCTTAGATTTAAAATAATAAAAATTGCTGTGTTCTAATGATATAGATATTTACAATTAATTTCAGCGATATAGTTTCAATTCATAAAAAAATATTGTACTGCCCATATTCTTTTCATTCCTTCAAGAAAAATTATCTAACAGTTCATGTTATATTTATCCTCAATAACAGTAATTGCATTTCATCATACCACTAACAAAAGGAGTATTTCACCACAAAGCCATGCCACACCACAAACCTTTTTGAATATAATTTTTTTTTTTTTTGTATAAAAGAGTTTAGAGAACTTGTTGCACAAATTCCTGGATCAACATACCAACAAAAGTATCAGACAAAATGTGAGAAAAGCTGGTTTTGTTTCAGTATTTATGGTGTTGACATAAATGGCTGCTTCAAAAGCTTAAAAACATGTTTCACAGCAACTAAAACAGATGCTTGGTGAGAATGCATGGCATAGAGGGAGGCTTACTGGGTTGATTGCTATTGACCTGCATATTGTGGCATTTACATCTTATCTATGCGTTACTCCCAGTGTGCGTGTGCATCTTTGTTATCCATCCAAGCCTGTGGATAAAAGCTATCAAACACAGTTCAAAGTTCAGTATTTATCTGCATAGTCCTTTTCCTCTCATTACTTAACAGCCAGTCTGGCCTTTTGATTAAACAGACGGCTCCTGAAACTAAAAGCCCTGACCCCCCTTTTACATCCCCGCCTCTGTCTGGAGCTGGCTTTCCATGAGGACTGGATTATAGAGCCTTATGTCCTAAACTTGACAAACTGCCACATTTACCTTCTTAAATAACTTAGATGTATTTATAACAAATTCATCTAACATATTATATCTCCATGTTTGCAAGTTTTTACTTAAGTAATTACTAGACTTGACTAGGTCCTGATTTATTGGACAAACTTCTGGTCAAATGTAATTGGATATTGTAGGCATTCTCAGCATAATTGAATGGGGTTTTGAATATTTTTGACAGGTGTGAGTAAATAAATGGAGCAGGAGATCTATAATGCCCATGATTTTTACTCTCTTCGTGCTTTTACGTCTTTGATAGTCCTCTAGCGTAACTATAAGTTTGACATCCGTGGTTTTTCAGATGTGACTTGCCATCATATGTGATGAAGCATAGGACTTCCTATATAATGCACACACAACACATATTAAGCACGGTGAATTAAATGGACACAACTTGAATATCAGTGAGTACATTTCATTCTAGTTAGTTCAGTGTAAAGCCATTAATTGCTATCGCATCATTTATAAGTCTAAGTAGAATGATAAACAGTGGGAGATTAATGCATGAAATGATAGACGTATAAATAATATAGAACTCTTTTTATTCCCTGCTTTCTCTCCATCCCTAGCAGAATGATAAGTGGGTTGGATGGGTGACACAGTAGGCTGAGGCAGGGCTAAGCCTCTCAGAAGCCTTTTGTATGCAGCTGTAGGTTAAGACTGGCTGCATAGTTGGATCCCCCACACCCCTGTTTACTTATTGTTGTGGGATTAAGATATCTGACTGCCTGTCTGCCAGGCGGCTTCAAAAGCCTGAGGCAAACCGCAGGCCGAGGGATGGGTGGATGGACAGGCAGACAGATGGGGAGCTATGATGGGATTTATGTTGCTGACACATGCTGAAGAACAGTCAGAACTTTGTGTGCAAATTCATACGACTCACATATATGAGTGCCGTGTGATTGACAACTATGATGTGGTGACATATTAAGATGTATGGTAGCTACTAATGATACCCCAGGGATTGCATGACATTGTGAATGCACCCCACCTAACACTTTGATATCAGAAAGCTACTGGAAGACATTTCATTATTGTATTCTGTGTCTTAAGCTTGTTTTTTTGGTCACGCTTACATACGTGTGTGTAGGTGTCTGTTTTTGCTTGTTGTATTTGTGTGTGTATGCGAGACAGCTGTAGCTCCTGTCTCTTTGACCAGAAAAGGCTTCTTTCATCCTCCAGCAGCACTGATTCCCATCACCACTGCTAGTCCCTATCTCCAGCTGTGGGGTGAGGGTACTTTGTCGTGCTTGATGGCTGTTCACTAATATATCTGTCAGTGCTTTCACAATTGTTTTACTGTGCTTTCAGTGCAGAATTACTTGTTTTTCCCATGCAGTTACTTGTTCTTTTAATACAGACTAACAGAAATGTATCTAAACATGTATCTATTTATTTATGTCAGAATTCCAACGTACATCCAGAGTCAAGTCCCTCTCTGCCAAATACCAAAGCTTAAGAATACCTCAGTCGCCAAGTGTTAACTGATGCGTTGATATGGTCACAGTCAAGTCTGAATAGATGACACATTTTTTCCTTGGTTATAATGAGCCAGACTTTTTTGAGAGATTTTATTCATCACCCCGTTGCACATCTAGTCCTCAGAGGATTGTTGTAAATCTTTTCACATTTCCTTCAAGCCCTCTTCTCGTATTACCATCTGATGTGAACCGTAACTTATTAGTTGCAAGACCTGAGTGAAGTGAAAAAATATTTTTGCAAAATCCTGCTCTTCTGGTACATAAAAGGAAGTTAGGTCCATAAGTTTCTGGACAATTACACTATTTTTTGCTTTTTTTTGGTAATTTTTGCCTCCGTACACCATCGCAGTGATTTTTTAATCAACCAGTCAAAATGTGATTGAAGTGCTGACTTTCAGCTTAAATTCAAAGGGTGTTACATAAACTGGTTAGGAATTACAGCCATTTTACAGCCATTTTTATACATATGCCCCCATTTCAGAGGCTTAAAAGTAATGGGACTGACAAGCAACTGGTCATGGAAACTCTTAATGTGAGGTCCAAAGAAATGTAGACACAACTGAAGGACGCAATTATTAGGCTGAAAAACCATAATAAACCTATCGGACAGATAGCAAAATCTTTAGGAGTTGCCAAAACAATAGTCTGGCTTAGATTCAGCCAAATGCTACAGAAGTGGTTGGATTGTGCTTCACAGTGCAAATTACACACTGCAAAAGCAACCCAAGAGTTACTCAAGTCAAAGAAATGGGGTCTTCTTCAATGGCCATCAGTCACCTGATCTCAACCTAATAGAGAATGTTGTTTAGTTACTGAAGACAAAACTGAAGGTAGAGAGACCCACGAACAAGCAGGACCTGAAAGCAGCTACAATAAAGGCCTGACAGAGTATCCGAAGGGAGGAAACACAGCATTTAGTGATGTCCATTGGTTCTAGACTTCAGATAGTCATTGAATGAAAAGAATTTTTATCTAAGTATTAAAAACTATCCTTATATTTGAAAATATCTTAGTTTGTCCAGTTACTTTTGAACCTCGGAAAATGGGGGTCTATGTATACAATTGGCTATAATTCCTAAGGAGTTAATGCATTTCTTTAGTTAAAACTCTTGAATTAAGGTGGAAAGTCTGCACTTCCATCCTGTTTTGACTGTTTGATTAAAAATCCACTGGGGTTTGTACAGAAGGAAAAATTCAAAAAAATGTTTAATTGTCCCAAAACTTTGGACCTAACTATATTTCTTCAAGATAATGCCACCAGAAAAAAAAAACATAGCTTTGAAGGTAGGGTTGGGTTACCAGGCTATACTTTGTGGTAAAAGTGAAATAAAAAAGTCAATTTTACTAGATAATAAAAGAAATTACTTTGATGCTGCTGCCTCATACAGCAGATTAATTTTCCACAACTTGGGACATTTTCTTGGATATGAAACATGATAACCATTTTCATCATCTCCCTTCATCTGTTAATTTGCTGACAGGAGCCTTGGAGCCATGATTCATACCAGAGACCTTCAGGACCCTCTAGAGCCTCGAACACAGAGTCCACCATCAACGGCACAAGTCACACTCCAGCTACGACTAACAACTATGCATACAGCAAATCTGGAAGTGGTGAGCACACATCCGCACACTGTTTGTCCATTTGAACTGTCAGATTGTCAACATTAGGCCTGGAGTGTTTGTGTACTCCCCTTATCTGCAGCTGAGTATGTACACACAGTATGTTTGTCTGTGTGTGTGTGTTAGCTTATTTACGTGTGTGTGAATTTGCCATCGCTGCACAGCATGACACCCAGCCAAGGCTCCTGATACCATAGTGTTTTTTAGGTCACTGTAGCAGCCACCCTAAGCATTTTATAGCACTGCATTACAAATTTGTCACATCTTTCCCCAGCTCTGTCTTTGGATCTCTTCTCACTCTCGCCCCTGCATATTTATAGCAGGAGAAAAGGAAGTCATTAACTGTGTTTTTCTGAACACGCTGCTTGCTTTTCATGTGCAAAAGATCTGACCTTCGAATCATTACGCTGATGAAATGGCTTCTAAGTGGGCCAGATTTGCATACGGGGTATTGTGTGGCCTGCATGCTGTTGTGTTAAAGAAAGGGGGGGGGGAAGAAAGCCTAACAAACTGTTTTAAATTCATTCTTTATCTCCCTCGTCTCCCCCTCCATCACCCCATGGGATGCAGGGAGATGCTTTTCTTACTGTCAGCTCTCCATCACACTAGAACAGTAGCATAGTTTTACGATGAAGGGGGATTTCAACACAAAAGAGCTTACAGTGGGGAAATTATAAACTCTTGGGGTTTACAGTTTATGGAAATACTGTAGGAAGTGTTAAAAATAAGTTAGAAATGATTGATTTGGTCTGTGTTTAGCTTGTATATGGAAAGCAAGCATCTATCTTTGATGCAAAGCTAAGCTCTTCAACCGAGAATCAATACTGTCAATGAAGGACACTGTTTTTCATAGTGTCTGTAATTAAATATGTGTGCAGTAGCTTGTCACAACTGATTGATAATATTTAGAACTACACACCATCTAAAATTAGATCTCGATTTGTGTACAACTTTTTGGCTTTTATTAGGGTTTTAATGCATTCAGGATGGATGTTGGAGTTAATTCAGGCAGTGTTATTTTTGATAATTTCACCAGCAAAATCAAGGTAAACGCTAAAAACAAACAACACCCCCCGCCCCTCCCCTAAAAAAAACACGAAAAAACAACAACAAAAAACAAGTAAAGCTCACTTTTGCTTAAACAAACACTTTGATCCATCCTGATAAACAAAATCTGTGTTGTTTCTTTAATTTTTTTCCCTGCTCAGTTCCATCTCCTGCTGCGACCACCAATGACAGCTATGGTCACTACGGCAACAGCGATGAGGAGCAAGGCTTCCCCCCACCGCCCTCCCCCGGGACTGTGGAGGAAATGAATAGAGACTTTCCACTACCCCACAGGTACCCCGCCCCATAAAACACACAACAGATAATGTACTGAATACGTCACAATCAGCCCTCTATTATACTCCACACATGCCCAGAGTCATTGTGTTCCAGTGGCCCTCTGTGTTATGAGATAAAGAGTCATTATACTAAATATTACAACTCACATATGTATTATTTAGACTATACTGTCTAATTGTGATATTCCATTTGCATCACACAGAACTAATTATGGTGATGGCATAATGGAGTAAATTCTGTTGGAGTTTAAAGGTTTAGAAAGAGCTGTGATACTTCTGTTGGGATCCTGCTGTATAGTCTGCTGACATACTGTGAACATTATGCAGAGAATTTATGTGAAGCACAAATTTTCTATTTGGTTCATTAGGATTACCTTTTAAGAAGATGTTCTCTCTGACAGGGACTGTGAAACACAAAAGTTAATTGTTTTTTCTCTGCTTTTCGATATTCAGTGGATAAGCTTGGAGACAGAAGTTTGGATTTGAAGTTTTGAACAAATTGCACACCTTGAAAAGTAAACAACCCCTTTGTTTGGCGACAATTTTGTACCGAAATTGTATAAATTCACAGTAATTTTGTGTGTTTACAGATAAATCCGTCTGGCTAAACTGATATGAAATGAACAATCGTACACAAAGTAACATAACCTCTGTGCTAATGACTTCTATAAAAGCTACTTAAAGTCTAATGTTCCATTCCTGTAAACATAGACCTAGAAAGGCTGGATATTCTCAATGCCACAGGACTATAGAAGAAGCATTATAGAGTTGCATCAAGCTGGAAAAGGCTATAAAAGCATTTTTAAAGATCTGGTCCACAAGCTGTCTGTATGAATGGAGGCAATTTAGGACTGTTGAAACTTGGAGTGGATGTCCTGCAAGCATCACATCAAGGTGAACAAAAACCCAAGGATATCAGTAGAATAAAATGCTACAGCTTGCTAAAATCTAGTATCATGAATTCATTACAAGAACAACTCTTAATAAGTATGAATGTTAATGGAAGGAAAGCACAACCCTAAATACATTGTGATATGCCTCATGTTTGCAAGAGACAACCTGGGTGTTCCACCACACTTCTCAGAATATATTCTGTTGAAAGATGAGTCAAAAGATGTACTTTTTGCCAAAAATATGCAATGCAATTTTTGAATGAAAAAGGGTACTGCATGAACATCAACCCTACTGTAAAGCACAGTGTAGGGAGCATCACAATTTGCAGCTGCTTTTCTATCTCAGGGTCTAGAAAGAAGAGAGAGGTTGGGGCAGCAGTCTGTGACTTCAAGCTTAAGAGTGGATGGGTGATAAACAAGAATATAAATCAGAATGGTTTGAGAAGATGTTTTGGAAGATGAAGTTTTGGAAATACCAAGTTCTGACTTTAGCCCAATTGAGATGCTGTGTCAGGACTGTGTCAGGACCTGAAGAGTGATCACTCAAACAAAGATATTCGTTTAGTCTAATTGTGTTTTTCCTGTAATTGTTACTGAAATATTGTGGTGGCAAAGTTGTACAGTGGCTGGCACTGTCTCCTTACAGAAAGATGGACCAAGATTTGAATCTCAAGTTGGCTGGCTCTGTGCTTTCTATGTGGAGTTTGCATGTTCTCCCTGTGCCTGCGTGAGTTCTCTCCTGGTACTCCAGCTTCCTCCCACAGTCCAAAGACATGCTTGTTAGGTTAATTAGTGATTCTAAATTCCAATTTCCAAATGAACTGTGATTGTCTGTCTCTATGCATTAGCTCTTTGACGCACTGGTGACTTCTCCAGAGCGTACTGCTGGGATAGTATCCAGCCTTCCCTACGGGCCTGAATTGGATAAGTGGTTAATTGATTAGACCACATTTTATGAATAGTCAATCTAGAAATCCTTATTCCTGAACTTTTTATGGAGAAAATAAATAGTATACTGTACATATCATTGTGGAAATATGTAGTGTAGTGTTGTTCCATTACACACTGAAACTCCTGTACCCCTAGCTAGCCTGGACTTGTTCATTAGTGATGTTTACAATGCTGTGCATCTGTTCTGTACTATGACAATGTAAATTCCATAAATTATATGCTCAGTAAACAAAATATTAGTGTATTTTAGTGTTGTGAAGGAATTATATATTACATGCACCAATGGCTCAATCAAACTTTCAACTGATGTGTAATTTTACTATTCACTTCCAGCACTCTGAAGTAATGCACATTTAAGCGTGGGAACTATGACTCATCATATAATCTGTAAAATAAGTATCAATCTCATCTTAGTCTACTCACCATAATTGCAATGCCTTGGCTTTAAAAGCCTACGGTGTGTTTTCACAGTATCTCATTGAGGCTAGAGTCAGTGTCTGGCATCAATAAAGTTGTTTCCCTGTAAGTTCAATGGAGATGGTGCATGCTGTTGTTTTATTGAATCATGCCATCTGGACTGGAGGAAATTAAATGAGCTTTGCAAGTTTGTGACTTTCAAATTTTGCTTTCTCTAATATGTGTGGGTTGTTTTTCTATGAGGTGAGCCAGCTCAAAGGTGAGACCAATCACTTCATTGATTGATTGTTTTGCAGTGAGTTTCAGAAGGTGCCCTACGCCGCTGCTTTCTACGCAGCCAATGATAAAGACAATGTACCTCGCAATCGAGCATCCAAGAGCATGGACATGGGTAAGTTTGCTCACACACCTCTTGATCAGTAAAAGCTCTGGTTTTTGCTCTCATCAGCTTGCAGTGGAACACATTTTCTTGGGCAAACATGTACAATGTGATTAATTCCTCCACCTGGGATTAATCAAGTATTCTGATTTTGGTTCTATTTCAAACCACATTGTTGTCCCAACCATCACAAAACAGCCAAAAATGCTTGTCTGATCATGGACTCAGACAGCAGACAGACTCACATACAACCACAGCAGCGATCACATGTGTCTTATCAGTGCATTTCTTTGTTGTGATATGTTACCCTCTCCTATTACCTGCGGCCTAAGGGGATTTGACCCTATGAACTCATAAACCCAGGGGCTTTTCCAGAAAACCTCATGAACACGGCGTCTGGTGTGTGTGTGTGTGTGTGTTTATGTACGTCTTTTATATTTGTGTGTGAATGAAAGGCTCAAGGTTTCCAATCTCATGGCTTGCTGTGTGTGTGTCTGTGTGTGTGTGTGTGTAAGAATGTAGAGGCTGATTTCCTCATATTAACCTGAAATGACCTGTCGTTCCCTCCTTTCTTCATGTCCTCTGTCTTCTCTTTTTTTGGTTTACTTTTCTTTGTGTCATTTTTTTTCTTGGATAAAATCTCTTTCTTTATTCCCCATGTCTTTTTGTATTTCTGTTTTTCATCTTTGTTTATCTCTCTTTTTTCCTTTCAACACTTTTTTTCCCAACTGCAAGCTGATGAGTTCATTGCTCTTGCTCTCCTCTGTGTGTCCCTCTCTCTCTTCTCTCTTTCTCCTCTGCCTCTCTCTGATTTCCAATCCCGGTTCATTAGGTTCAGTGGATTGGCTTTCTTCCTGCAGCACACGCCTCTGCCACCCAAGCTGATTGGCTTTCATTATGGACAAGGGTGGTCTGCACACACGGACGCACGCTCGCAGACACACACATACTGTTCTCTATCCCACTGAGGACCCACTTCAATATCCACCTCTATCTGTCTCTGCTCTCTGGCTTCTATCTCCATCTCTGGCCATCCTCCATTTCAATCTGTTTTTTTTTTCTTTTTCTCTGTTTTCATTCCGCTTCTATTCATCCCTTCCCTCTCCAAAGTGCTCAGGGCTGAAATAAGGTAGTTAGCAGAGCTCTGTGTGTATATGTGTGTGTGATAGTGTACTAAGACCTCAGATGCTGGCCCTGTCTCTACAATTTGTAGTTAAAGAGACATTTTTTTCTCCTGCAAGAGAGTTTCCCACATGTCAGTCTTTACAGTCACATGTATCTGAGCTTCAGCAGCACCTTAGAGCAGGTTAGCTTGTATTAAACACCACTTGACAGAAAGAGTTGAGCTGCTTTTATTGACCCCGGATGCCTTACAAATAGTCTGTTGACTCAGAGCTTTCACTCACACATAGAAATCCTCCGCCTGCAAATGCTGAGATGAATAGTGGAATCACCAACTCTGTAGCTGTACCAAACTTTGAATTTTCTGACAAGTGGTGTGGGTTTGTTCCAGTGGATCATAGAATCATGAATCAGTTTTTCTACTATTCTACAAATGCCTGAAAATGGCAGAAAGAAGGATTTTTGCTTTCAGCTTTAAAAAGCAAAATATGTTTTTTAAGGCAAATCTGACAGTGAGTCTCTGCCAGTCATTTTGTTCCTCTAATGCTTTTATCAGTCTGAAAAGCTACAGTCTGCTTGGAAAGTGGTCTGTATGGATTGGCTTTAAGATGCTTAAAGTGCATGGAAACATCAGACCTTTTAGGATGTAGGAGCTTATATACCACTCCTTGCAATCTAAGTAATATCATGTACTGTGACTCGGTAAAATAAACAAAAAAATCATTTGACAGATCAACTAAGTGTGAGTGATTTAACTAAGACTCTCAAAAATCTATTGTAGTAGTCCTTGTGGATCTGTTTGCAAAATGTTTCTTTTAATAACTCAGACACTATTAATTAATTTGAATTCACAGTTAAGAGTCATTTTTTACATGGCATCTGTGTACACTTGAGGGACATCATACAGACAAGTCTTGGGCAACTTCATGGAGCTTTTATGATATCCCAGTCTAAATCCATGGGCGTTAATATAAAGTTGGTCCCTACTTTGCAGCTATAACAGCCTCTGCTCTTCTCGGACAGCAGAGAAAGTAACTCAAATAGTGAGTTCCTCCCATGCAATCTCTCTTCTAGTTCATTACAAAGGTCTACAATTGGATTGAGGTCAGGGCTCTGTGTGGGCCAGTCAAGTTCTTCCGTTCTAAACTCATCCAACCATTACTTTATGGAACTTGTATTGTGCACTGAGTAACAGTCATTCTGGAACAGAAAAGGCCCGTTACCAAACTGTTCCCACAAAGTTGAAAGTGTAGAATTGTCTTAACTGTCTTTTGCTTTCTCTTCAGTGAAACTAAGGGGCCTTGGCCAACCCCCAGAAAAACAACCCCTTAGCATTATCCCTCCTCCACAAATCTTTACAGTTGCCACGGTGCAGTGAGGCAGGTAATGCTTTCGTAACATTCACTAAACATAGACTTATCCATCAGACTGCCAAATAGAGAAGCGTGATTTGTCACTCCACAGAACACGTTTCCACTGCTCCACAGTTCAGTGACAGCATGCTTTAGACCAGTCCATCTGATGCTTGGCATTGTGCTTGCATGTAGCTGCTCAGCCAAGGAAACACATGAAGCTCCTGGTGCACAGATTTAATGTCAGAGGAGCTTTGGAATTCTGTAGTTATTGAGACAGCAGAGTGTATGTTGGTGACTTTTTAACACCATGCGCCTCAGCGACCCCACTCTATAACTTTACATGGTTTCCTCATGGCTGAGTTACTGTGGTTCCTAAACACTTCTGCTTTCCAGTAACACCACTTACAGTTAAAGGTGGAATATGTAGAAGGTAAGAAATTTCACAAACTGTACATTGGTGGAATCAGATTACAGTACCGCATTGGAATTCAGTGAGCTCTTTAGAATGACCCTTTTTTTTTTTTTTACAAATGTTTGTAAAGGCAGACATCTGTGGCAGTGGGACTGAATGAAGCTCCTAATTTCAGTGAATACAAGGTGTGGCCCAATACTTTTGTCCATATAGCGTATCAGAATACTTTATAAATCCCCGGGGGATCATGCTGATGGCTGCTGTGTTTACTAAAAGCCTTCATATAAATCTTTGCACTAACCATGACAAATACTATGCACTACATTCCCTTCAGCTTATTTATAATAAACACCAGCAAAAGTTAGGCCTTTTCTTAGTCAAGCTGGTCTTGTTTAAAAGAGGTGGCAGTGGAACTCAAACGAAAACGATAAAACAGTTAGCAGTCTTCAGTATATCATGCTTAGAGGAACAGCGTTTATCCATAAAAGAGAAACTGGAGACAAGTTCTTATAATTCAGAGGCAAAAAAGTTAAATCAGGATGTGAAGCAAAATTTATCTCGACCGACTAAGCAGTTTTACCACATCGCGCTGTCTGTCATTATCTCTAAATGTCTTTGCCACTTGCTTCCTCTCTCTGATGGTCATAGCTTCTGGGTCTAGAATGAAGACAATTCATGAGTGCCTTAAACCTGCATTCTTTCTAATGGACAGTAGGGGGCAACTCCTCTGGTTTCAAAACAATGTCAGAACTCTGTGAAAAAATGACACATTCTCTCTGCTCTAATAGTCTCAGAAAACCCTTTCCTTGTGAGTTTATGGCCTCAATAGCTAGTTTAGAGTCTCATGTGATACAGCATGATGTTCATTTAGTAAATTATGATCCTATTTTGTGTCAGTGACAATAAAACTGCAATATGATGACAGTCAGAACAACCACTTGGTCTTCACATTAGGATAAAAAAAAAACAATATTGTGCATATTGCTATGATGAACTTGAGGCTTCAGAATGGGAGTCTATAAAAAATAATGGCAAAGTGACTACGTCCATCATTTATATACAGTCTGTGGTTTTGCAGTGTTTCTCAATTCTTGGAATCCTTCACTTTGTTTTTTTCAGTCATTTTAGTTCCTTTCTTTTTTATTTCTTTTTGCTTTCTCCCTCTATCCCTCCTTGTCATACAGTACCTCACTACTAGTGTACACTCAGAGTGCACAGTAAAATACAGTAATGGTATACTTTGCAAGAACTGTCCTTACATGGTGTAGTTATATTTCAGTAATAAAGTAACACGGTTGGGAAGCTGAGCAGAGGTTAAAAAAGGGATTTTTTTTTTTTTTAGCCTTCCACTGTGACAGTAGAGACAAACTTGGCTGCT
>VUQH01027243.1:0-10455 GCA_015106775.1 Etroplus canarensis
GGGTCCTCTACCAGAGGCCTGGGAGCTTGAGGGTCCTGCGCAGTATCTTAGCTGTTCCTAGGACTGCGCTCTTCTGGACAGAGATCTCAGATGTTGTACCTGGGATCTGCTGGAGCCACTCGCTTAGCTTGGGAGTCACTGCATCTAGTGCTCCGATTACCACTGGGACCACTGTTACCTTCACCCTCCACATCTTCTCGAGCTCTTCTCTGAGCCCTTGGTACATCTCTAGCTTCTCCCTGATGCTGCTGTCATTCGGTATCGCTACATCTATCACTATGGCTGTCTTCTTCCGCTTGTCTACCACCACTATGTCCAGTTGGTTAGCCACCACCATTTTGTCCGTCTGTATCTGGAAGTCCCACAGGATCTTAGCTCGGCCATTCTCCACCACCCTAGGGGGCGTCTCCCATTTTGACCTTGGGACTTCCAGGCTATACTCGGTACATATGTTCCTGTACACTATGCCAGCTACATGGTTGTGGTGTTCCATGTATGCCCTGCCCACTAGCATCTTGCACCCTGCTATTATGTGCTGAATTGTCTCTGGGGCATCTCTGTGCAGCCTGCATTTGGGGTCTTCCATGTGTGGTAGACCTCAGCCTCCATCGATCCTGTGCTCAGAGCTTGTTCCTGCTCTGCCATGGTTAGTGCCTCTGTGCTGTCTCTCAGTCCAGCTTTGTCCATCCATTGGTAGGAGTTTTCAACATCAGCCACTTCTTCTATGTGCCAGTGGTACATGCCATGCAGGGCCCTGTTTTAAAAACAGAGCTCCAGAGAAAAAGACTATGATATAATAACTTATAGAAGAATTTTTATTATTAACCTTTCAATATGATTTTCTGACTCATTGAGATTGCAAAGAAGTGCCCAAAGTGAAGCTTAAAGAGATTAGGTTGATCATCAAATAATAAATCAGCCAATGATTTTCTGGCCTTACATGACGCGTTGCTTGATGTTTGAACCCTGTCTCCTTTCTATCTTATTGTGTTAATTTTGAATATTTTTTGATCCATAAAAGTCATTTGATGTGTTTACTCCCATCTCAGGATTAACTGATGTTTATGCATACCTGCAGACCTCTCATAGGAATCCTTCCATGGTGAAAAGTTGGGTCCTATTTGGATGGAGTTAAATTTCCTGGATGCATTGAGCTCTGGGTAATTTGTTTGTTTTTAATTAAAATCTAATGTAGCTTTCTCAGGGCCTGGAAACTCTGCAGCTCTGCCCAGTGACTGGGGGATATTTAATAAGCTGCAGTGCTGAAAGTTGTTTCATTAGGTGTGAAAAGGGCTGATAACTCAATAGCCAACAGCCAAACATCCTCTCTGTGTTGGTTTCCTGCCTCTTTAATCTGTTTTTTATTCTGCTTGGCATGCTGTAGCAGTAAAGGGGACTTCACAAAAAGGAAAAGACATTCATCACCATCGGGCCTCCAACAAACCAGGGTGACAGAGCAAGCCAGCTAGTTTGGCTGAGAAAGGAGATGATCAGACTGCAGAGCAGTCACACTTTGTGTGAACTGAGTTCTGAATGTGTGTGTTTATGTGGTGTCATTTCATCTGTGCATTTCATCCTAGGAGTGCAATCAATAATTGTTACAGTTGTGAGTCAATAACACAATTGCCCATTAGCCTTCAACAACATGTTCACCATCAGTTTCTCCTTATTTATTCCATCTTTTTCTTTATACACTACCATGGCTGTCAAGTACTAAAATGTGCAAAAAGTCTCTCAAATCACTGATATTTACAGACATTCTCTTAAACTGAAATACAATATCCCTCATGATCATTCATCTTTTAAAATGCGTTGTTTTTTTTATTATCATATTATATCATTATACCCTGGTGCTGGTTGTGTTTTTGAATCGTCAGTTTGTGGCTGTGCCTTTGTAACATCTGGTAGAAAACACAAGATCATAGACAAAACTCATTTAAAAGGAGAAAATATCTTTATCGCTTTGACAAGACACAGAACACTTAGAAATATGCACTACATATAAAGTTTTCACAGGACTCTGTGCAGTCCTGTGAAAAATTAATTACACCTCATGATTCAGTAGCTTGCACAACCACCTTTAGCAGTAATAACTTGGAAGTAATTATTTTCTGCATGACTTTATCAGTCTCTCACATCATTGTGGAGGGGTTTTGGCCCACTCAGTGAACTGAGTGGGCCAGTTTAGTGGGCCAAACTGCAAACCTCAATGAACTGAAGAAACCTGATCAAGTTGCTTAAATTCACTGAGGTTTGAAGGCATTCATTTCTGCACAGTTCTCTTAAGGTGCCGCCACAGCATTTCAACTGGGTTGAGGTCTGGATTTTGGTTGGGTCAATGCAAAAACTCAGTTCTTTTCTTTTGCAGCCATTCTGTTGTAGTTTTGCTGGTGTGCTTGAGAACATTGCCCTGTAGCACAACCCAGTTTTGGGTTAACAGAGGAGTTCATGGTCAACTCAATGACTGTAAGACCCCAGGTCCTGTGGCTGCAAAGGAAGCCCAAATCTCGATCTTGATAGTTGGTATGAGATGTTTGTGTTGATATGCTGTGTTTGGGTTTTTGCCAAACGTGTTGCTGTGCATTATGGCCAAATATATGGTCTCGTCCATCCAAATATGCGGATTCATAATACGATTTTCCTACCAGATCGGTCAAGGCCTGGGTTGACAATAAATGCCTTCAGTGCTGTTAGCCAACAGGATTCCGGTGGAAACTGTGCTACTCTTAGCCAAAAACAACGGTCGAAGAAAGGGGGAAGGCATGTCAGGAGGCAGAGATACAAAAGGAAAGGTAGGAGTATGAAGGTGAGAGAAGGGACTTTAAATGTAAGGACTATGACTGGTAAAGGGAAAGCGCTGGCTGATATGATGGATTGAAGGAAGGTAGATATATTGTGCATGCAAGACCTGAAAGGCCTGAAGCATCAGCAGTGGATTCAAACTGTTCTACCATGGTGTAAGATAGGAAGTAAAATGGAGTAGGAGTAATCTTGAAGGAAGAGTATGTAAAGACTGTTCTGGAAGTAAAGAGAGTGTGTCAGACAGAATTATGACTTTGTATCTGGAAATCAGAATCAGAATCAGAATACTTTATTGATCCCCGGCGGGAAATTACTTGAATCAAAATTGTGATGTTGAATGTTGTTAGTGCATATGCCCCACAAGTTGGATGTGAAGTAGAAGAGAAAGAGGAATTCTGGAGTAAGTTGGATGAAGTGATCGAGAGTATTCCCAGGGGAGAGACAGTGGTGATTGGAGCAGATTTCAATGGGCATGTAGGTGAAGGGAACAAAGGGGATGAGGAGGTGTTGGGTAGGTATGGTGTTAAGGACAGGAATGTGGAGGGAATATGGTAGTGGACTTTGCGAAAAGGATGGAAATGGCTGTGGTGAACACATATTTCAAGAAGAGGGAGAAACATTAGGGTGACCTACAAGAGTGGTGGAAGGTGTACCCAGAAGGACTATATTTTATGCAGAAGGTGCAACCTGAAAGAAGCAGAACACTGCAAGGTGGAGTCACGGGAGAATGCAGCTAGGCAACATCGGATGGTGGTCTGTAGGATGACTTTGGAAAGCAAGGACAGGAAGTGAGTGAAGGTAGAGCCAAGGATTAAATGGTGGAAGTTGTTGAAGGAGGAATAATGTTCAGAATTCAGGGAGGAGTTGAAACAGGCTCTGGGCAGTAGTGAAGAATTACCAAATGACTGGTAAAGTGCAGCTGAGGTGTTGAGGGAAATGGCCAAGAAGGCATTTGGTGTGTCCTCTGGACAGAGGAAAGAAGACAAGGAGACTTGATGGTGGAATGATAAAGTACAGGAAAGTATTCAACAGAACAGATTGACAAAGAAAGAGTGGGATAGTCAGGGAGATGATGAAAGTAGACATGAGTCCTGGGAGACTAGGCGCACAGCAAAGTGGCAAAGGAAAAGGCTTATAGTGAGTTGTATGAGAGGCTGGACACTAAGGAAGGAAAGTGTCATTTGGCTAGACAGAGAGGCCGAGCTGGAAAGGATGTGCAGCAGGTTAGGGTGTTAAGGATAGGGATGGAAATGTACTAATGAGTGAAGAGAGTGTGTTGAGAAGATAGGAGGAGTACTTTGAAGAGTTGATGAACGAGATGAAGGAGGAGGAGGACAGACAGAAGAAAGATAGTGAATCAGGAAGTATTAGTAAGGAGTATTACTAAGGAGGAAGTGAGAACAGCTATGAAAAGCATGAAGAGTTGAAAGGCGGTTGGTCCAGATGACATACTGTGGAGGTATGAAGATGTCTAGGAGAGAGGGCAATGGACTTTATAACCAAACTGTTTAACACGATCTTGGAGAATGAGAAAATGCCCGAGGAACGGAGAAGAAGTGCACTGGTACCAAGCTTCAAGAATAAAGGTAATGTGCAGAGCTGCAGCAGCTACAGAGGGAGCAAGTTGATGAGCCATATCTTTAAAGTATGGGAGGAGTTGTTGAAACTAGGTAAACATGAGAAGTGACAATAAGCAAACAGCAATATGGTTTCTTGCCAAGATAGAGTACCAAAGATGTAATGATTGCTTTGAGTGTGCTACATATGATAGGGTGCCAAGAGAAGAATTGTGGTATTGTATGAGGAAGTCAGGAGTGGCAGAGAATGATGTGAAGGTGGTTCAGGACATGTATGAAGACATCAAGACAGTGGTTCGATGAGGGTGGGATTACATCAGGGAACAGCTCTGAGTGCCTTCTTGTTTGCAGTGGCGATGGACAGTTTGACAAGTCAGGCAGGAGACTCCATGGCCTATGATGTTTGCAGATGACACTGTGATCCATAGTGAGAGGAGGGAGGAGGTGGAAGAGAGCCTTGAGAGGTGAAAGTATGCACTGGAGAGTAGAGGAATGAAAGTCAGTAGAAGCAAGACAGAGTACCGGTGCATAAATGAGAGGGAGGCAGGTGGAATGGTTTATATATCTGCAATCATCCAAAGCAATGAATAGTGCACAAGAGAGATGAAAAAGAGAGTGCAGGCAGAGTGGAGTGGGTGGAGACGTGTCTCAGGGTGCTTTGTGGCAGAAGGATAGCAGCAAGAGTGAAAGGGAAGGTGCACAAGATGGTAGTGAGATTTGCTATGATGTATGATTTGGAGACTCTGGTATGGATGAAAAGACAGGAGGCAGAGGTGGCAGAGTTGAAGATGCTGAAATTGTGCCTGGGAGTGACCATCATGGACAGGATTAGAAATGAGCACATCAGAGAAACAGGCAAGGCTGAGCAGTTTAGAAACAAAGTCAGAGAGGCAGGGTTAAGATGATTTGGGCACGCGCATAGGAGGGATGGTGGCTATATTGGACACGTTGAAGATGGAGCTGCCAGACAGAAGGAAAAGAGGAAGACCAGAGAGAAGGTTCATGGATGTAGTGAAGGAGGACATGAAGACAGTTGGTGTGACAGAAGAAGATGCAAGGGATAGGGTGAGACAGAGGCTAATGAGCCACTGTGGCAACCCCTAATGGGAGCAAAAAGAAGTGTCATGTTTTCAGGCAAGAGTGAGGAGAGAGGACCCAAATGCAGGACTTCAGGAAGCAGGTTAAAACTTAAAGCGAGCTTTATTGAAACCTGGTCGAGTCCAAGGTGCACAAAGGCATAAACAAGAACTAAAAGACTAAACTAGACTTGGCATGGAAACCTGGAGCTAAGCAAATGCTGCAGACTTACAGATATAGGCAGAGACCAGACTAGGAAGACTTCAGAGGAATACAAAGGACAAGCAAGGACTAACGACAACTACGGCGAACTGGAGATGACTAACAACATGACACAAAGCAGAGAGAGGCGCGGGAATAAATACACACAGACTAACGAGACAAGTGGTAACAGGTGGGAAGGGAGCACAGGCCATAACTATCGAGGGCAGGAAATAAAGTAGAACACAATACACAAGATCACACAGATACAAAGTAAAACAGGAAGCGACACAGACAGGGAATGATGACACGAGACTGAACTTGACATAGAGACAGGAACAGAGCAGGAACATCTGGAGAACTAAACAACATACATAAACAAGGCAGAGCTCAACTAGAATATGGAACTAAACAAAGGAAGCAAATACTGAAGATAACTAAGAATACAAAAGGCCCGAAGGAACAAAGAAACTCAAATACACACAAAACCACATACAGAAAACACAGACCATGACAAGAAGAAGAAGAAAACTGTCATGAACATTCATATTTAATATGAGCCTAACTGAGGTCTGTAGAGGCTGAGCTGTACCTCTTGGGGTTTTGCAATTTCTCTAAACATTTCACAGTCTGACCTCAAGGTCAGACTGTATAATGTGAGGACATCCACCCCAGTAAGATTCTGGCATTGTGTTAACACACACCTGAATCCTCCAAGCTAGCAAACTGCCAAAACATCTGCTTTTACAGAGGTGTTCGCAATCACTGATGACAATTTAATGAAGCACATTTCATTAGCAGCACCTGGCTGCCACTTACCCTCTTAACTCTTGTGAATGCAGAAAGGGTGTACTTAGTTTTTTACAGGACTCCATAGAATCTCCTTTACATGACTGAAGGTAAAACCAACAGAAAATTAAAAAAAAAAAAAAGAACATGGTCAGAATAGCCATGGCATCAACTGTTCCCTCATGAAGTCTAGTTTTAATGCCTTGATTTTGGCCATTTAAATCTTGGTTTATTGGAACCAAAAGTCAGTCGATCATTGTGACCACTCCATAGATATTGGACCACTCTGAAAATGTGGTTATTTTTCTTATAAAGTAGGAAATATTTAAATGGAAGTCTGTGTGGATTGAATTGCTTTTGGAAGCAGCCATTCACGAAACTCTAGTAGACGCTTCCATGGTCCATGTCCCACTTTATTTTTCAGCCCTGGTGGTTGGATCTTAGGCAAAACACATGCAAATACATAAACACAATGCAAACATAAAGACACAATATAGTCACATCAAACAGCAGCAGCTTTAAACAGTGAGCAAACCAAGAGAACTACAATGTAGTACAAAGACAGCACATCAAAGCTTGAAACAAAGAAATGTCCTAATTGTTGAATTTGATCTCCTCAACACATTTTTCAAAAGCTGGGACAGGGGCATAAAAGACCAGAGAGTTCTGTTGTTGCAATAAATGAGGCCATTTCCTCATAAATTTCAAAATTTCGGGGCTCTGACCAAACTGCCAGATGGTCATAGCTTTTTATTTATGATGATCTGAAAGGGAGAATTTCCTCCTCAAGACAGTGAACAGTGCCACTCAGATCAAATCAGTTTTGAAACCTATGCAGTTAAAACTTCATTTAAGTTGAGTTTATTTAGTTGCTCAGAAACCTGTCAATTAACCAGACTTTTTCTTCTTAGACTGGGTAAATATAGGGTTGTATTGTGCAAATTCTAAACTAAGCTGCGACAGCAAGTGTTTAAACTGACAGTAAAAAAATATGCAGTTTAACATCCTGCATTAAAGTGTTTATTTATTTATTTAATTATCCAAATAATTACTACTTTAAAAGAAGATAACATTTTTGTTTTAAACATGCAGATTTCCACAGTTGTCAGGCCTTGTTGAGGAGTTTCTTTGTCATGTTGAGTCAGTGAAGTTCTGGACATTTAATCAATGTACAAATCTCCAATAGAACTTTTTTTTACTCCACCTGAAAAATGTTACAGGCCAAGTCTTTTTTTCATTCCATGCTGAATGGATAACACAGTCCCCTAATTTGCTGCCAGAGATCTGGGGCATACTTGAGTGTTCCCCCTCCCTCACTCACCCCTTCAGGGAGGACTTCTGAAGCTTACAGTAATAAGGCGACAAGTATGTCTTCACATGTTGAACTACATCAAGCCCACTAATCCTTATAGAGTGATGCCACCCACTGATTTGGATTGTCATTATGTATTTCATAAACGTTCCACTGTGAGGTTTTATATTCAAAAAATCTGGAGAGGTGGAGGTGGAATAGACGATGTAAATGGTCCTTTCATTACAATTCATCCCTCTGTATGCCAGAGTTTAAACAGGACAACATAGATGTGCACGCTAAAATGGCTCTGTTCCACCTGAGATGAAAGGCTATTTACATCTAGGCAATGATGATGATGGCTGTGGGAGCTGGCATTGTTTCCAGGCGGCCAGGTATCCCAGCTCACTGTCATTTGCCAGGCATTAAGGCGTATACTGTTAGAGTTCTGCAGAAATTGTGGCCAGCACACCTAATTGCCCAATGGGTCTGTGCCTTTTAAATGAAACAGAAGTAAAATAACTGAAGAAATTAATCTCCTCCTCCTCCATAGATGTACATGACAGCAAAGACCAATCTCAGGTCACCACTTTATAAGCGTGAAGCCCTATAATTGTCTAATTTGAGATACAGTGTGAGCTTGATCTGTAAATGTGAAAACCTTGGGAAACTGGACCACAAGAATGACTGTAAAGCCAGAAGGAAAGTTTTTTATTTCATGCAGCACTGATAAGTTGATTGCTGATAAGTGTTATTCATTACAATGAGCAAGCCAATTAAAAAGAGAGTTTTATCTAATTTGATAGTTAGACATAATTTGAAAGAATTTAGACTGAAAACTCTCAGTTAATAGTATGGTTTAATTCAATTTTACACTTTCTTTCTGGAGTATTGGATTAAAGGGATTGAAACTTTGTCTTCCAATTGCACAACTCCATTGGGCTATTTAATTAGCCATTTTGCTGCTCAGACATGTGCATAAAGCAAAACCCCATACCCTGTATCACAGAAAATAAATGAATAATTAAAATAAATGTATGCTTAAAGGCAATTAAAGCAGTAACTTCTTTAGCAGCTACATTAGTACCACTTGTCCCAGAACGTGTCTGTGAGTAAATGTGCTCGTACTGGTACAGTCTCATGGTCCTGTAGGTGGAAAACGGCTTCACAGCAAACTTGAAGTAAGAAAATGGAGCAACTGAAACAGGTTCCTCGATTTTTCATGAATAAGGTCACTTATCAGTGAATGTAATGTCACCAAGTTCTCTTCATCAATTCAATAACAGTGTGAAAGGGAAAAAATAGTTGGGTCATTTCTTTGTAATACACCCCTGGGCTTTTTATTATGACTTCATTTCCCGTTGTAATATTAGAACGTCTCTATAATTGTAAAAGTGTAATAGACTCTAATATAATTTCATTTTGAACCCTGAATGGTCTATGCCATCTCTGCTCAATTTGAGTAGAATAATGATTTTTAATGTCCACACATGGCTTCCTGTGACCTTATTCAATCTCTGGGCTGATCAGGAAATATATTGATTCAATTACAGTGCTGATGACAGGCGAACAGAGGAGAGGAGGGAAAAAAGGTCAGCATATATTTGAAAATGTAAATCTTAACAATGTCTTTTAGGTTTGCTGAAAAAAACCCATTATCAAATGCCATTTGGCTCCAGTGGCATGTAGCCTTCTGCCTTTTTCTCCCACACCAATGGGAATAGTTAGAATATTTAGGATAGCCATAGTGGATTTTTCCGTTGTCAGCATGTGAGTTATATTCAGAGCATGTGCCTCTGTTTTGCTGTTTGCTATGATTGTGTGGAATATAATGGTTCACATTATTTCTTGAGCATTACATGTCCACAACTGGCCTTTTGGAGACTTCCTAATGACCTTGAGGTAATGACTTTACAATGACTTTTTTATATACCACACAGTTCTTTTGCTGCATAAGCTTCTCTATAAGTAAGTTAGCTTAGGCTGTCAGCAGTCAGACACTGAACAAAGCCCTCAAATTCATTTCTTTTCAAATTACATGCACACCACACCAGGCTCTACTAATTATTTGTTTGGTCATTAAAAACTCATTAAATTTAAACTGTTCATTTGCATACCGCTGTGTGTTGCATCATAAATTATTAATTGTAGATAAATAAATGAATTCAATTAGAAAAGTAAGTAATGTAACATATGCGCCAGCAGAGATCTCATGTTTGTCTTTCTTTTGACATTGAGGGTTTGCTTTGAATAAACAAAGTGCTACAGCTCCTTTTCCAATTGTCCGCATCAAAAGCTTGTCATAGAAACAAGTTTCTGTTAAAAGGCAATGACTGAACAAAATGTGAACTCCAGAAAGAAGATTTGGGGCAGTGCTGATGAGTGTGGATCACAGCTACTTTGACAAGATGAACATGCAAGTAAATTCTTTCAACAAAAGTGGAAAATATTTTTCTCTCTTCTATTTTATGTTTTGCTGATTAACTCCCCTTGCGCATGTTGCCACTGTTTGGCTTTGATGAATATAAATATATGGTCTTTTTCTCTCACTGACAAATATTTAAGCAAATCAGCCAAAGAAAGGCAATTTTCCTTAATTCAGCTCATTACTTCACATCTATGTGTTTTGTGGTCAAATCGTCTTGTCTCAGGGCTCAAATAGTATCCCATCTCATTCCAAACAGTTATTCTGCAACCCAGCTTTCATGCTTTTACTTT
>VUQH01027257.1:9718-31126 GCA_015106775.1 Etroplus canarensis
GGGCGGGGGGGGGGGGGCGGGGGGGGGGGCGCCCCCCCCCCCCCCCCCGAGCGCCACTGAGGTGCCCCCGAGCAAGGCACCAAACCCCCACCATGCTACCCAGTGCCCGCAATGGGCTGCCCAGCTCTCCCACGCCCCTGCCTGTATGTGTGCGCATCAGTATCACACAACAGCATGTAAAGTGTGTGGATACCTACAAAATAGTGTGCTGAGATCTGGTAATTTTCCCTGTAGGGGATTAATAAAGTACATCTTCTTCTTTTTCTTCTTTACATGTAAATGTGACTAACCTAACAGTGTATTTAAATGCATATATCAAGTTTTGAATTTACACAAGAGATTTTATATTTTTCCTTTAAATAAAGTTATTAGAAATGCCCACAATATTTTTTTTTAATGTAAATGAAGTGAGAGGAGCCAGAATAGTTTTCCCCAGTTAGAAATTTACTTTTAAACAGCCACAACTGTGGGCCCTACTGAGCACAGAATCATGGGAGTGCCTTGGATACCAGTTAATATTCAAGCTTTGCAAGTTTTTTGGGCTTATAATTTAAATATAGAGATCACTGTTTGTTTCATATTTTTGTACACAGTAATAAACACAGGTTGTGCGTTACATAGATTTGTGTTAAATCAGTGAATCTGTGACAATATATGTACAGTGGATTACTGACATTTTAATATCAAAATACCCTCTGGTTTTTTACAATACTTGCTACAACACAGCAACTGTGCTTTTGTCCTTCAGGCTGACTCCAAGCGGGCTCGAAAGAAAGAATAATGACTGCTCGTCCGTGATGTCTGCAGCTGTCATTGTCCACATCTGCAAGCTAGTATAATAATGGCCTTAGGGTGACCAGATTCCAGCAAACTAAATATGGGGTAAAGAGTGTATTTTCAAGGGGCAATGTGGGACATGTTACTAATGCTTAGAGCTTTACTGAAAATTTTATGTGTCTGTCTTGACAGCTAAACACAAACTGTACAGATTAAAGGTTCAGAATATTCATATTTCATATGAAGGGTCTAATAATTGTATAGTGCTATGCAAAAGTCGTGAACCACCCCTCATTTCCTTACACACTGCTCAAAAAATTAAAGCAATACTTTGAAAACACATCAGATCTCAATAGGGGGACAAATCATGCTTGATATCTACACTGATATGGGCAGGGTAATGTGTCAGGAATGAAAGGATGCCACTTCATTTGACAGAAATGAAAATGGTCTACCTGCAGAGGGCTGAATTCAAAGACACCCTGAATATCAAAGTGAAAAACGATGCAGCAGGCTAGATCCATTTTGCTGAAATTTCATGGCAGCAACTCAAACTAGTACTCAGGGGCATGCTCCGAATGAGATGACAGATGGTGTCCTGGGGTATCCAATCCTGATGGCATTAGATGGACCAAAGCACCATGTCCCAGAGGTGTTCTATTGGATTTAGGTCAGACGAGTGTGGGGGGCCAGTCAATGGTATCAATTCCTTCATCCTCCAGGAACTCCCTGCATACTTTTGCCACATGAAGCCAATGCCAGACAAGCTCCATGGTGCTGGGCAGCGAGCACAGGGCCCACGAGAGAACGTCATGCCCTCATGTCACCCTCATGAAGTCTGTTACTGATTGTTTGGTCAAAGACATTGACATCAGTGGCCTGCTGGAGGTCATTTTGTAGGGCACTGGCTGTGCTCATCCAGTTCTTCCTTGCACAAAGGAGCAGCTACTGGTCCTACTGATGGGTTAACGATTTTTTACCTCTGCAGCCTCTGTAGGGTCCAGGCATCACCTGATGCTACCAGTGGTGACACTGACCCTAACCAAATGCAAAACTAGTGAAAAAACAGAACAGATGAGGAGGGAAAAATGTCAGTGACCTCCATTCCTGTTTTGGGAGTTGTCTCATTTTTGCCTCTCTAGTGCACCTGCTGTTGATTTCATTAACAACAAAGCAGCTGAAGCTGATTAACAACCCTTCTGCTACTTAACTGTCCAGATCAATATCTCAAAAGTTTAACTGACTTGATGCTATACTCTGATTAAAAAGTGCTCCTTTATTTAGGCTTTCTAAAGGTCTTTCAAAGGGCTTTCTTTGGATATTGGCTGCTTTTTCACTCATTTTCGATCCAGTCCTTGTACCTGACCATTTCAGAGAAGTGTTTTTGTTGCTGTCATTTGTTAATCCATACATACAAAGAATAACCAGGATTTTAGACGTTCACATATACTATATATGAGGTACGATTATACAGTAAAATGCTGACATTGTCATGGTCTTGCATTTTTGTAGTTTGGTTTTGTGTGTTTTGAAGTTTCTTCATGCTCTTCGAGTTTCTTAGTTCCTCCGGGCTTTTGTATTTTCAATTGTCATTATTTCTGACTGCATCCTTGTTTGCTTTTGATTTTACTCTCGATAGCCCTGCTGTATCAGTTAGTTCTGCTGTTTTCCTGCTCTGTCCCTGTCTGTCTGTTTGCTCGTTTGTCATGTTCTCAGTTATGTTTTCTGTTCCTGTTTTATTTTGAAAATAAAGCCTTTTTGAGTCTGCATGTTTGGTCCACACTCCACACCATGGCACATCGTGACAGACAGCAATAGCAAGATTTTAGAATGTTGGTAAGATTCTAGAATGGTGACTGTTTTTGCCTTGTGTACTGCATTTCTATTAATTATTTACATTAATAGAAAAGAAAACGTCACACCCATTTCCCATTTTCTTACCAAATTTATTTTTTTTTAAAATGAAGTGGCTTGAGACTTTTGCACATTGCTGTGTATTTTATTTCTCTTTCTCAATAGATTAAAACTCTTCAGTGTTATTTCAGCTACTGTTCTGTTTGATAATTATCTTTAGGTTTCAGCATGAATGTATCCATAGATCAGCACATCTTATTTTGAGGCATGTTTTTTGTGAGCGACATCTTGATCACAGGATAAAAATGCTGCACAGTGCCATATCAGCCACAGATATTTTCAAAGTGACCCCAGGAATATATCAGGTGCTGCTGTGTTGTGTTCCAGCTCTGAAGTGGCCACCAGAGCTGAAGTTTCTACTCCTTTGGGGGTGACTGGGGTTCAGTCCATCGGAGGACTTGGTTGGGAACCAGAGGGTTGCTGAGGCCACTGGACCTGCCTGGACCTCGAGGCCTACTTAAGACCTTCCGTCTTGTTTAAATAAAATTCAGTATAGATCCTTTTCTTATTGTTACTGATTGATGCAATTCTGGGCTGTGGGGCATGCATTTTTGTGTGGCACAGGGCTTCTGAAGTGGCATATACCAAAAAAGTTTTAGAGCCACTGATCCAGACAAACACAAAGTGAAGATGAATGAACAGGTGGAAATGAACAGAAAAACATCCATGAAGACGTTAACTATAACCAAAACTCCATGAAACTAGAACAATGACAAAGACATGGTTCAAAGACAAATAACAAAATCCGCAAAACACCCAAAAACCCAAACCATGACAAATACGTGTTACAGTCGACACTCAGTTCCATTTCAAGAAATAAGGAAGCAGGTTTCACTTAACCCACTGTCATACCTTGACGATTCAAGCAGCGTATGCCGAAATATCAAATTTTCTCTAAAATGCTGGCATACACAGAGCTTTCGATGTTACCTTTACATAGTGTATTGATAACGAGTTGGACATATACATAACCTATTAGTAACTTATATGGAAAGTTTAGATAACTGCCAATATGCCATTATACGGTAGTTGTAAGTTAGAAACACATTCAGTAAGTTCTGTTGTTATCTGGAACACGTCAAACACATCTACATGCATCAATATGGAGATAAGTTCATTATAAGTTACATGTAGGTTCAAAGTACGTTACTCATAGGTTATAAATAAGTTTTGGGTATGCTAGATGTTATAGCCCCTATCACACCTTCACGATTTAACAAGCGTATGCCAACGTAGGAAAAAAACTGCAACCTGACAGCAAATGTCAATTAAGTTCTAGGAAAGTTTTCTATAAGTTAAGAGCATGCTGAAGTACTCCGGTATATGTCGTAGTATGGCAAGGTCGCTGGAAAATTTTGAGCACGCACAAAATCTCAGATGTTTGCCAATGTAAGGCTCATATGTCCGACATACAAGGACCATATGTTGCAGGTCCTTTATGAATACAGAGACTCACGTTACTCATATGTCAAAAAACTTAATGTCTAGTGTACCCAAAACGTGTTAATGAGTAACGTGTTTTCAACATATGTGTAACATATATCAAACATACCGCCAACAAATAATTGCGTATGTGGTGCGTTTAAGGGGAGCGGTATAAATGGGCTTCAAGTTGTGAATGCCGGATACACTAGCATTTTTTGGGATTACGTTCTATATATGTTAGCAATACGTTATGTTTAAGTCCATTTAAGATCATTGTTCTGCGTATGCCAGTGTTTTAGAGGAATTTGGATGCGTCGGCATAAGCTTGTTAAATCGTCATGGGGTGACAGGGCCCTCAGTGCTGGCTGGGTTGGTCTGAGTGTTTTAGAAACTGTTAAACTTCTGGGGGGGTTTTTCTGCATAACCATCTCCCGGGTTCACACAGAAGCAAGGGATAGGGTGAGATGGAGGCAGATGATCTGCTGTGGCGACCCCTAATGGGAGCAGCCGAAAGCAGAAGAAGAAGAAGAAGAGGAAATATCCACATGGAAAATGCCTTGTTGATTCCCGTGTTCAGAGGAGAATGGCCAGACGACAGTAACCTAAATAACCGGTTATTGCAACAGTATGCAGAAGAGCGTCTCTGAATGCATCCAGCTTTGAAGCAGGTGGGCTACAGCAGGAGAAGACCACACTGGGTGCCACTCCTGCCAGGAAAGTGAGGTCAACAGTTCACATGGGCTCACTGGACAGCAGAAGGTTGGATCAAACCTTGCCTTGTCTGATGAGTCTCAATTTCAGAGTTCATTTGTTGTCATCCAGACATGTTCAAAACAAAGGAATGAAATTTGTTACCCAGATCAAGCAGTCCGCGATAATTAATAACATTTGCAGTAATGGCTAAAATAAACCTACAAATAACCTGAAACCTGCAGTGAATACAACGCACGGTGAAAATGAAGCAGCATGTTAAAATAATGCAGCGATGGCGACAGCAACAGAAAGTGCAGAGGGCAGAATTTAAGTCGGAGTTCATAATCCTTGCAGCCTCTGCAAAGAAGCTGCACTTGAGTCTCATGGTTTTAGGTTTGAGGCTGCGGAGCCTTCTGTCTGAGGGGAGCAGGGCAAACAGTTCGTGTGCACAGTGGGTGACGTCCTGCCTGATACACAATACCCTGCTGCACTTGCTGACAGACATGTCCTCCAAGGAAGGGAGGCTGCTGTTGGTTATTTTCAGAGCGGACTTAACCATCTTTTGCATCACCTCGCTGTCCGCTGCAGCATAGTTCCCCCAACAAGCAGCGATGGAGTATGTCAGTATGCTCTCCACCACACCCTGTCTCTTGACTGGTTGGGGAACGCCTCAGTGTCTCCCCAGAAGAGCTGGAAGAGGTGGCCAGGGAGAAGAGGTCTGGGCGTCTCACAGACATGAATAAGTGGAAGAAAACTGATGAATGGACGCACTTTGGGCCGCTTGGTACCAACTGAGCATCGTTTAAATGCTACAGCCATCGTCAGTAGTGTTGCTGACCAAGTCCATCTCTTCATGACTACAGTCACCCATCTTCTGATGGCTGCTTCCAGCAGGATAAAGCACCATCATCTCAAAATGGGTTTCCTAAGCATGCTTTCGCTGTCACCACATCTCAGTCCAGCCGAGCTCCTTTGGTATGCGGCGTAACAGGTGATTAACATCATGGATTGACAGCCAAAACATCTGCAGCACCTGTGTGATGCTATCATGTACCTTCCAGCACCTTTTTGAATCTGGGTTACGAAGAATTAAAGCAGTTCTGAAGGCAAAAGAAGGTCCAACCAGTGCTAGCAATATGTTTCTAATGAAGTGACTGCCAGGAGTTTATAGCATTTTGTAACTTTAACCACCGTTATTTTTGCTGCTTTTATCACCTGACATCTGTTTGGGTCTGCTTGGAGGTGTTGCCGTTTCCTTTCTGGAGGGTTTGCTCACTCTCCGGACCCAGAAGTCAACGTCTCCTTGGATACTAAATATTTGCAGCCCCAGTAACACAACTGGAAACTCTAGTAAGATTAGTTTCAGTAGGTTCCCAGTTGAGCTCTTAAACTTGATGGAAGGTTGTTAATCAGCCCTTCCTGCTGCTTGGAAGAATTTCCAGGAGTTAGAAACAGTCTGTTTTGTCTGTTGCATCAGAGATAGGATATCTTTGGGGTCATCTTGTACAGCTTGAATTAGAGTTATGCAATGCCATGCTTCTTTCTAGCATTTTGTCACGTTTATTCACGCTTTTGTTTTACTTGGCAAAAAGAGCAAAGAATTGTGTGTTATTTCCTTGTTGTCATAGCCTGTGTATTTGTTTAAAAAGCCTTTTTGTAGTATTTTTGAATGAACGTTCTAATCCTTGGCCACACAGGAGTGAAGACAAGACTGGAATCTGCACAGGAATTTACAGATGGCAGTAGATGTTGTACAAAAACATGTCGAGCTAGTGACATTGTTTCAGCTAAAGCAGAATTAATGTGACTGTCTGCATAGAGGGAAGGATTATGGTTATGGAACCAAGACGGACATGCTTGTATGCAGTCCTCAAGAAAAACAACAGCGATGATATGTGTGCGGGTAGAATGCTGTGTGGTTAAGAAGCTGACATGAAAGGACAAGGGGAAACCTTGAACTGCAGTTCCTCCAGCTGCCACTTGGGGCTGGCTGCAAAAAGGAGTCAATCCCCATAGACTCCCATGTTAAACTGCTCCACTTTACAGCATCAAAAAGCATATTTACTGCCTTTTTCAAAAGTAGTTTTTGGCCTCGATAGATAGTTTCCCCCCGTCATAGCGATGTCGGGTTGGGTAATTTTTTTTTTTTCATCCAACTGGAGTTAGGGACGTGGCTGCGTTGATTAATAACTTGGCACTCCACCCTGTACTGTGCTGACAGTACACAGCTACAACATGTAGGCTCTTCATGGGACCGAGGCGCCCCCTCGATTCTCTGACAAGTCGTTTATTCTGGCTACATTTTTGGTAGAAGTTCCACATCAAAATTTATCAGGCTTCCAAAAGACAGAAGAGGGTAATAGTGTCATGGAACGCACACCGCACCCATCTACAGGAGCGTAAATTGCAAGCATTAGATCCACACTTGCAAGTACAAATAGATGCATGTAACATGTATTTAACAGCACGTGTGCAAATAAGAAGTTTAAGAAAACTCAGCAAAAGCATCTTTTGTGTATATTTTTTGACATTCACGCTTTGGGTGTGATTTTTGGAGGAGTTAGGGGTTTGTGTCACCTAACTCGATTTGAACTGGCTCAAATAATTACTCCATGCTTCCTGAAGTCAGCTGTCTAATAATATACTATAATAATATAGAACTGGTTCATTACACCCTAATGAAAGTGTTTTCATGATGTCAGAATCATTGCTTTTTATTGACCTGAGGTATTGTGAAAGGGACTCATTATGCCTGTTTTATTCCTGCAGATGGTTTTCATCTGTATTTTTTAGCTCATCCAGCTGAAGGACCAATGAACTACAACCATGGAATCAGATTTTAGTGAAACTTGCACACAGTCCTCACCTAACAGGGCTTAACTCAAATTCTGCTCAAATTCACATTTGCTGTTTTGCGGGGCCCTTTCCGTTTTCACAAAAATCAGATTGTATCGTTCATAAAATGAGTGTTTGCATGTGCCCTTCTGTCGTTAGGATTTTTATGGTATAATAATGTCTTAAGCTAGGTTACGGTTGGTCAAGAACTAGGGCTGTTGTCCTGGATTTGACTGTTTACGAGCCTCCTTGACTTCTCAGTGGATTTTAGTTCTCATTAGTTTGTGCAAGAGAGCCAAACAGTCACAAGAAACCTGATCACGTTCTTCCCGTGCGTCACACACGTCAATAGCCTCTTAATCGTGATGCACCGTGAGCTGCGTGAGCTTCTACAGTGTTAATGTTCTGGTTTAATGATACACGCGTTTTTAAGTTTTGCAGCAAATTATGTTGCGACCTCTTGGCAGTGGGTTGCAGACAAGTGTCAATTTGATGCTTGATACCACCAAATCAGAGCATGGATATGATCAGTGGTGAAATATAACTAAGTAGATGTACTGCTTTTATATATTTGCAAAATTATTAATAACTATAGCTTTAAAATTATTTTAATAGAGCATATAGGAGAATAATAGAGAGCTGCATGACATACAAATACTTAGGCAAATTTAGATTGTTAATGTAAACTATAAATCCAATAAGTTCTGTGATATTTGCATAGATGAAAAATCCCCTTGCTCTTATTTTGAGAGTTCAGCCACTGCTAACCAGCAAGCGCTGATCCTTTTGGTCTTGATTTCTGACCAAGTCATTGCTGAGGCGGTTTAGTCATAGACCACAGCTGGCAATAGGAGTGCTTGTCCCGCTGTGAACAACATGGATAACTACTCTGCACAGCCACAGTTATTTCACAAATGCTGGGGGATGAATCAAAATTTATTTTCAAGTGCAATTTTGGCTTCCAGAGATTATAGAAAGAAGTTATCGGGATAAAAGAATTTCTCTTTTTCCTAAAGTTTTGCAGTGGCCTTTTGCTCACCCCTAAAAGGTCAGTCTCACTCATTGTTTAGCTCAGCTTGGGCCAAACAGAATGAATGAAAGCCTTTAGTCACAAAGATCTATCTGGACCACGCATGATCGAAACACAGCCTGGGCGCCAGAACCACCCCATGGACCTTTTCAATCCAACCCCCCAAACTCCTAAAAGGCAAACTAAACAACCCTCAAAACATCGATAAAAGGCAACGTTGTTGCTGTATCTCTAGGTGAGTGACTGTAAGACTGTATTACTATTTAATATGACTTCACTCTTATCATGCATTTTCTGTGATGAACTACAACGTGTTGCAGAGCTCAGCCGAGCGTTAAACATGTGTTCTTTGTGCTGCATGTGTGCCATGATTTGACAGTCTTGCAGAGAGCGGACCCCCTCAGTTGTTCCCACATAACACAGCAATATTACAGTTTATTCATTTTTATGGTTATGTGTTCATAAATGGAAAATATGTACCTAATTTTTCTTAAGTAATGTATATCATTACTGCACTGATATTAAAGATCAGGTAGCTAAACAAGTGAGTTACTTCATAGTCATCACTATAATCATGCATTTGTGTATATTCTTTATTTATGCATTTATACACTTACTCGTAGCCACACAGAGGGTTGTGTGTGGGAAGTGGATGCAAGGGATAGGGTGAGACGAAGGCAGATGATCCATTGTAGCGACCCCTAATGGGAGCAGCCGAAAGAAGACGAGAGCACATATTCATAGAATCAAATAATGTTAAAAATATTTATGCAGCACTCAGGGGGATTATTTTGTCAGGGTATAAAAACACAGACAAAGAAGTTAACACTTTCTAACTTGCTTGGTGTAAAGTAGTAGTTTATATTTGTCAAGTCTGAAACCATGTTTCTCAGCTGGAAAAGGGGAAAGTACCCACTCCAGATCGGGGATGAGTTGCTGCCCCAGGTACCTTCAGCTGCTCCCCAAGGGGGACAGTAGATTAATCCACATTGGTAATTTGGTAGAGGTTTTACACTGGATACCCTTCCTGAATTGAGGGACCAGGGACCGCTACGGGGAGGTGCTTAATCACAGTCCTTTATTAATCCCGGGGGAAATTGCTTGAGTTCAGGGTGCTCCATTAAATATAAATATAAATATATAGGGATATGAAAGATAAGAAAAAAGTGTGTATCTTGGGGTTTTGTTCATGAGTGAAGGAAAGAGGGAGTGGGAGATTGAGAGACTGGTGTGGCCTCTGCAGTGATGCAGATGCTGTACCAGTCTGTTTTGATAAAAAGAGAGCTGAGCGTGAAAGCAAAGCTGTGAATTTACCTGTTGATCTGCGTTCCTACCCTCACCTATGGCCATGAGCTGTGGGCAGTGACCGAGAGAATGAGATTGTGGGTACAAGTGGCTGAAATTGGTTTCCCCTGAAGGGTGTCTGGGCGCTCTCTTAGAGATGGGATGAAGAACTTGGTCAGCCGGGAGGGGCTCAGAGCAGAGCAGTTACGCCTTCGTATTGAAAAGAGCCAGTTGAAGTGGTTCTAGCATCTTATAAGGTACCTCCCTTTTCAGACATGCCTAACAGGGAGCAGGCCCTGGGATTGACCCAGGACACGCTGGAGAAATTATCTCTAGAGTGGCTCGGGAACACCTCGGTGTCCCAGAAGAGCTGGAGAAGATGGCTGGGAAGAGGAAGGTCCGGGGATCTCTGCTTAGACGTCGACCTCCACAACCCATAGCTGTTGAAGCTGGAGCTGCCAGAGGGGAGGAACAGAGGAAGACCAAAGAGGTCATGGATGTAGTGGAGTTGAACACGCAAGGGACTGGTGGCGGCTGATCTGCTGCGGCAACCCCTAACAGGAGCAACCAAAAGAGAAAAACGGATTGCTGTATGTGTCACAAAGCTTACGTAGACATGAAACCTGGAACGTGTCTGTTGGCTGTCGGCACTTCGTTGCTCTCCCTGCGGCTGCCATGCAGGTCTTCGTAGGCGTGCCCAGTGACTGCTGCTTAAACATTTCTTTGTGCTCCTGAACACAGGCCAACATTGGGCTGGCAACAACATGCAGTTGCTCACTTGACATGAATGTTGAGATCAAAGACACCTCCCAGTCTGGGCATACTGTAACTTCCTACCATATAATCCTGTTTCCTCTATACGCCCATGTTATTTTGCAATATATTCAAAGTGCAGGGAGGTCGCATTAAGACGTTTACTGAAAAAAATCCATGAGCTTGCGTGATTAAGTTAATGAAGAGTCATGTTCAGTAAAAAATTGTAAATGTGACCAAAATAGTTGTGATTGTGTTTTATTTTTGCCATAATCGAGCAGCCCCTGGAGGCCGCGGAGCAAAATGGGGACTATTGTTGCTTCCTGCCGTTCTGGGTGGTGTTGGGAGTCCATTCACAGAATGCAGGAGTGGATGGAGAGGCAGCTCATTGTTGCTCTGTTATTTAATATCACAAAGTATTATTTTAGAGGATTTATAAATGATTACGTGAATCTAAATGATGCGTTGGAAAACTAACCTGTCTCACGACGATCTAAACCCGGCTCGTGTTTTTTATTAGCGAGTTAACAATCCAGCGCTTGGCGAATTCTGCTTCACAGCGATGGGGAGATCCGACGTCGAAGGATCAAAAAGCGGCGTCGCCGTGAACACATGGATGGATGGCATTTCTAAAGGGTTATGTGACGCTAAATTGTCCATAGCGGTTTTGTCCAGACCCTCTCATCCAGTGTCTGTGTCTGACCTCATGAACGTTCTTCTGGATGAATAGACAAACATTCTCACACACTCCAAAACTTTGTAGAAATCCTTCGTAGAAGAGTAAAAGCTGTTATAGCTGCGGGGGGGGGGGACTCCATATTAATACCTATGGATTTAAAATGGAGTGTCATAAAAGCTCTTGTAGAGGTAATGTGTAAATGGCCCAATACATTTGTCCATATGTCTGTATTTGAGACTGGAATGTCTACATGACTGGGTCATTTGCCTTCACAAAGTTTTGTTTGTGTTGTAGCTCTGTTTCTGAACTTCTTAAATCTGCCCTGAACAAATAATAAAATGAACCCAGTTCGGAAACTAACAAACTAAACTGCACTGAAAATAAAAACTAAAAATAAAATAGAAATAAACGCTAATTAGAAAATGCAAAACTACAGGGTGTTTTAAAAAGGCAAGTGCACAAAGTTACAGATGGTTAGCTGTGGTCTTTTAAAACGCTATGCCCCGCCCTTTCATGTGGTAAATGTTGGCAGAGATACGGCGATTTCTAATCAGGTCTATCTTTTTGAAACACTCTATGTAACAATAACTCTGTTCGTTATTAAAAATCTTTTTGTGATTGATTTGGAGCTAGGGGATGTTTACCCTTCCAAACTAAAAGATTGGTGGTTGCTGTGTACACACTTCTCATTGCTGACCTAGGAGACCGTAGGAGTGAAGGTTTGGTCAAACCTGATACAACAAGGCAGTGTGCTGAGGGCAGCATGTACTCTGTATCCTTGGTGCTGCAGTAAGACAACAACATTCCACTGACACATTAAATTAGCCAGAAATTGTCGCACAGTAGCACATAGAGCTTGTTCGTTCACGTTCTTTTACTGTGTTCAAGCTGTTTTTATGGACATTTCTGCCGCTGCTTTATTGCACACATTTGCACAAACTTCTTTTTACCCTATTTTATTAAAGCAGAGTGTTTATTATTGTGTGCTTTGTAATTATTTAAGATGAGCTCTACCAAGAGAAATTTTGTTATATGAAAGCAATAAACAATAAAAGTAAAGACTTCTTGAGTCTACTGCCTCATAAAACTGACTGTCTTGGACTATGGATACCCATAAAAAAACTCTAAGTTATGAAATCGTCTCTATAATTATATACTTTCCCACAATCCCAGTGAAGACGCGTCTATTTTAAAGCCAAAGGGAATTTTGTTTTACGTCGGATAATCTATTAATAAAATACAATTTTGTGTTGGTGTTTACATTTGTGTTTCCTCGTGTTTCCACAGACATGGCAGAGGCCCACCAAGCAGTGGCGTTCCAGTTCACCATAACGCCTGAAGGCATTGACCTGCAGCTCTCCCGTCAGGCTCTGAACCAGATCTACCTGTCCGGAGTGCGTTCCTGGAAGAAGCGAGTCAGCCGCATGAGGGTGAGGATGGTGGGAAGTTCCTGAGTGGTTACCGTACTGTGTGACCCCCATCATGATGCTTTGATGCATCTGTAATAGAAAATGGTGCAACGACCTGCCAAATGTTAAAATTGATACAGTTTTAATTTAGGGACATGTACACTACTGTGCAAGACTCCAGGGCCACCCTTAATTTCTTTCTGTTTTGCCGGGAAAATGGGAAGTAAGTGCAACAATTTACGGAAATGGAAATGCGGTACATAAGGCAAAAACAGTTTGTGTAATTCTAATGAGCCTCAAAGTTTTCTCGTCATTTTTTTAAGCGGTCTTCAGGAATAGTTCTCCAGGCTTCTTAAAGGACGTTCCAAAGATCTTCTTTGGATGTTGGCTGCCTTTTGTTCCGTGCTCTGTCAAGATGAGCCCACCCTGCTTCAATACCGTTCAGGCCCATTCCTTACTTCATAAGACCTGTTGCCACTTTGGCCTTTTCTCCCCATTTCCCTTCCTGAAGAGTGGCTTCTTGAGACTTTGGTGCACAGCTGATGGATGAATGGGCCAGATGCATTTTTTCAGGTCCTGTATCAGGTCACTTCTGGATTTTTTTTTTCCTGTTTAGGACTTTCAGATACTGTTCATCTGCTGTAGATATATTTTGAAGACCTGCCTTTTCTTCTTATGTCCTCCACTTGTCCAGTTTCCTCAAAAGTTTTAAAGGACAGATGACACACCATGCTAAGATATATTGAGTTTTCAGCTGTAAACAGCTGTTTGGGAATCACCTTGTTGGTGTAAAAATACTAGATTATGCCTGTCAAAGTGTATCATCTTGGGCATTTTTGTAGATTCAGTTAACAAAATGGGAACAAATGATGTGCTTTTACCGCAGACTATTAGTACCAAAGTGCCAAAATAAACAGTGTAGTTGTCTGTTATGTGTAGACACAACACTGGCTCATTCCTGGTGTTGTGTACCCTTTTTCATGTTTGAATGGTATATAGGTCAGTGTTAAATGACTTGACAAATAAAAAAGCCTTCTTTTTAAAAGCGTCAGGTACAAGGACAGCTGTCAGCGTTAATCGAACAACTTTGAAAGAACTTCAGAAAGCCTGAAGAACTATTGCTGAAGACAACTTTTAAAAAAAAATGCAAGACAGTCTGGCTACTTGTAATCAAAACATAAATAAATGAGAGGTGGCTCAAGACTTTTGCACAGCCCACCTGAATACTGTTGCTAAGGAGTCCAAAGTTCATCAGTCCATTCATTCATTTTTCTGCTGCTTATCTGAGTCTGGATTGCAGGGGCGTCAGTTTAAGTCTAGACGCCCAGACTTCCCCCCCCCTGTCAGGTTCCTCCTCCTGTTCTTCCTCAGGGACACCGAGGTGCCGAATGTGTCCAGGAATTATCACCCACGTCATTACACTGCTGCCATCGTCCTGAGCTGCTGATACAAGGCTGAGTCCATGCTTTTAGGTTGTTCCTGCCGCAGAAATAGAATTATCACACCAGGCAACATTATTTCAGTCCTCTATTGTCCAATGTTGGTGAGCCTGGTTGAATTGTAGCCTCGGTTTTCCGTTCTTAGTTAGCAAGAGTGGCACCTAGTGTGCTCTTCTGCTGCTGTAGCTCATCTTGTGTATTCAGAGATGTTCTTCTGCGTACCTCGGTTGTAACAAGTATTGGAGTTGTCGTTGCCATCTTATCAGCTCCTTAGTCTGGCTGTTCTCCTCGGAACTCTGGCATCAGTAAGGCATTTTTGTGCAGGGAACTGCTGCTCTCTGCTACTCTTTTTCTGACCATTCTCTGTAAACCCTAGAGATGGTTGTGTGGGAAAACTCCAGTAGATCAGCAGTTTGTGGAATACTCAGGCCAGCCTGTCTGGCACCAACAACCATGCCATGTGTAAAGTCGCTTAAATCACCTTTCTTCCTGATCCTGATGCTCAGTTTTTGAATTACAGCCTGTTTTCTTGACCATGCCTGTATACCTAAATGCATTGAGTCGCTGCCATGCGATTGGCTGAAATATTTTTATGTTTACGGTTCAACTGGAACCGCAGTGGCACCATCAAAAATTAAATTGCATTAGATCAAACATCGTGTGAGCAGATGGCAGGGCGTTCTACATTCATTTTCACACTTCCCTTTGTGTCTGTTGGTTTTTCGTGCCACCCAAAATGAGCAGTGTGTGATGCCTCCTCTCCTTAAGAAAACTTGCATGCAGTTGAACCTGTTGTTTGTATACAGGCGCCTCAGTTTCTAAGCTACATCGGCACCTTCCACTTGGTGTTACCTTTGAGTGTGAAATGGGAGGAGCTATGTAGGGATCTAGCTCATATGTAGGAGGACTGCACAGGGCCTCATTATAAGGTGTGGATTCCCACCTGTGTGACTTTGGTATGACGAGTCTTTACCAACATGTTCTGACATGCATGTTTGTTCTCATGGGGCATCAGCAGTTGTGTGTTGTCATTCTAAACCTCGGTGCTGCTGGTGGGTGCATAAAGGTAAGTGAGGCCAAATGTTGCTCAAACCCTTAACGTGTTTCTGAAAGCACTCCGCTGCTTTGCTTCAGAGCATCAGAAGGCGGCACCGCTGACTAATCCAACACCTGTTTTTTTCTTCTGTGATAACAGAACAGTCTGATCAAGGGGGTGTACCCCGCCAGCCCTTCATCCTGGCTCTTCGTCGCCATTGGAATCCTGGCCACCATGTACATGCAGTCGGATCCCAGCATGGGGCTCATCGCCAAGATAAAGCAGCACCTGCCGCTAAGGTAACCAAACCCACAAAGACACTCTGAAAAGGTCTGATCTTATACATATGCAGATATTATACATGCGCATCTGGTTTGACATGAGATATGAAACTCCAAATTACTTAATGTACGAGAGATGGGAAGGTTCCAGAATCTCATCCCGTTTCTAGCTCCTCCAGCCAAAGGACCATCGAGCTAGTACCGCTGTTCGTCCATCCAACTTATGGCCATATCGCCCTGAGCACGCCCAATCTCGTTTGGTCTCGGAAGCCAAGCATGGCTGGGCCTGGTTAGCACTTGGTGGGAGAACCCCTCGGAATCCCAGATGCTGTAAGCTTTTGGGGCAGCTGTGCCTCAGGAGATGGAGTGGGTCATCTTCTCGAAAGGCTGGTGGTTAACTCCCCCAGTCTGCATGCCGAGCTTGCTCCTGATGCATGGATTGGAGTGTGAATGTGAGCTTGATAGATAAATGTGCGTAAGGATTAGAATAAAGCAATGTATGAATGTGTGAGCCTTGACCTTGAGCGCTCAGAGTAGAAAAGGACTGTATAAGCACCAGCCCATTTACTGTCTTGTCTATCCACGGTTCACAAAAACTGCTAGTCTTCGTAGAGTAATGACCAGATTTTAGTCCAGGTCATAGGTTTATGTACTGTTAGGCGGTAATGATCATGGTCTTATTGGTCATGAGCGTGGAGGGAGTGGTCCTACTGCAGGAGGGTGTGGTGGGAGCCTTCCTGTCACCATTATGCAAACATCAGTAATATGGTCAATGCTCTGATACGCCATAGTTGCTGCTACCCATGTAGTCATAATACTCCTGAATTTTGTGGTGAACTAAAGTCTAAGAAATAACTGTTTGCGAGCCTCCTTGACTCCTCAGTGAATTTCAGTTCTTATTAGTTCATGCAATACAGCCAACCAGTGACAAGAAAACGTATCAGTTTCTTTCTGTTCTTCACACATCACAATAACCTGTGGGATATGAGGCATCGTGAGCCGGATAAGCTGCTACTGTATGTCAGTGACATTCTGGTTAACCTAGTGGTTTATTCTGCATTTTTAACCAGAATACAATAACTTTGCATCTAAATGAGGCTTTATACTTGTACTTGGGGGAATGGAGGGAATAAAAAGAGAGGCCGGGCTCTAATACAAGCCAGCAGCAGATAAACACCTGTTATCTGCAGTGGAGGTAAATAAAAGGCCCAGTTACATTTGGAGGAAACACGATACACAGACCAGCTGCAGTGACTCTGGGCAACAGAAATGGCTGCAGCTCAGCAAATGTGCGGTTGCAAACAGTTACAGTCAATTCTACATTTACAGTATGTGAATAGCATGTAACACCCACAGGGGCTTTCATGACATCCCATTCTAAATCCATAGGCTGCAGCTATATCAGATTCCACCCTTCTAGGAAGTGTCTGTGGGAATTTTTGCCCATTCATCCAGAAGAATATTTGTGAGGCCAGACACTAATGTTGGATGAGAGAGCCTGGCTTGAATTCTCCATTCTAAAGATGCTGGATGGGGTTGAGGTCAGGGCTCTGTGTGGGCCAGTCAAGTTCTTCCACACCAGACTCATCCAGCGAACTCATCCTTTATGGACCTTGATCTGTGCACTGGAGGCACAGTCATGCTGGAACAGAAAAGGGCCTTCCTCAAACTGTTTCCACAAAGTTGGAAGCATAGAATTGTCCAAAATGTCTTGGTAAGCTGAGGCATGAACATTTCCCTTCTTTGGAGCTAAGGGGCCCAGGCCAACCCCAGAAAAACAACCCAGTAGCATTATGCTTACTCCACCAAACTCTACAGTTGGGACAGTGTAGTCAGGCAGGTGATGCTCTCCTGCCTTTTGGCAAACCAAGACTCATCCATCAGACTGCCAGAGAAAGAAGAACGTTGCATCACCCACAGTCCAGTGGCAGCATTCTTTATACTACTCTGTCAGAAACTTAGCATTGTACATGGGCTTAAACCATTCAGCTGCTTGGCCATGGAACACCATGCCGTAACACTCCTGGCGCACGGTTTTTGTACTGATGTTGTCAGAGGAGGTTTAGAACTCTGAAGCTATTGAGTCAGCAGTGTTAGCAAGTTTTATGCACCTGGCAACACCACTCTGTACCTTTTACACGATCTGCCACTTCATGGCTGCGTTGCTGTGGTTCCTAAACCTTTCCACTTTGCAATAATACCACTTATAGCTGATCGTAGAATATTTAGGAGGTAAGAAATGTCACATACTGATCTGTTGCTATGATGGCGTCCTATTACAGGACAACAATGGAATTCATTGAGCTCTTTAGAACAACCCAGGCTTCAACATATGTTTGTGAAGGCAGGGTGCATTGCTGGGGGTTTGATTTGTGGCAATGGGACTGAATGAAAAATCTGAATTGAATGGTGTGGCCCAATACTTTGGTCCTTATAACATGAGCTAAATGTGCAAATGTGAGAATAGTCACAATAAAAGGAAGCCTTAGCATAATTTGTTACATTTTGTTAAAAGTTCAAGTGACTGCAGCATAGCTTCTTTCTTACTTTGGTAGTTTTATCTCTGTTAAGACTTTAATGTTATGTTGTGCAGCCATTCATTCAAGTTACCCAGCAACCTTTTGCAGACTAACTTCCTGCCTGCCGTTTCTGTTCCCCTCTGTTTACCATCTCGTGGGCAACAGTGACTCTGTTTATGTTGGTGTTAGCCACAGGTAGTTTAAGCATCTAAAAGACTGTGAGAATGTGTAGCGCCTGTGAGCGCTTACAGCTTAATGTGACAGCTCTGCTATAAAGGCTGCTGACTAACCGTGAGGAGGTTTCAGGTTTTCATCATCCAAACAAGTGTAGTAAGTTCTTGAGCATGTTAACATGATGAGTCAGTATGCTGGAGTGTGGGTGTGGTGCTTGAGCTTGAACTTTCCTCTACTTCCCTACTTGCCTGTCTACTAACTGTAGCAGGATTACTGATTTTACTGGCTGCACCTGCCATATTCCTCCCTGATAATATTCATTCTGCAAGGAGTCCTTTCAGATTTAATATGCAACTAATAAGGGAGAGGATGAAGGTGTGGCATTAACGCGCTTTACCGTGTACCTTCGGCTGCTCCCTTGTGTTCTCCCCAAGGGGTCGCCACAGCGGATTAATCCGCATTGGTAATTTGGCAAGCGGTTTTATGTCAAATGCCAAATTTGGTCTGTGGGTTTCATTGTCCTGTTGGGAAGACTGCTATTGTGGCCAGCAGTTTATACTGTTTGTGGGTAAGTGTTTTGTGTCAAGGCAACGTCCACCTGAATGCTAGAACCCAGGCCTTCCCAGCAGAGCACTGTATTGCAGTCAGTTTTTCAGTCAAATTTCACTTTGCCTGTTAAGCTGTGATACATTTTCCAGTAAACCTTCACTCTGCATCCTGACTTCTTTGCATTATTACAGGTTTATTACTTTAAAATGCATTAATGATTATAGCATCTTATTGCTATGTTATAGGTGTTATATTTGACCTGCTGTTAAAAAAATAAAAATAAGATCTTTTCATTCCTCATTTTTGTGTTCAACAACTGGAGTGCAGTTCCTCAGTGGCCCAGCAGATGTTGCTGTTGTACTTTCACACTGTGGTTCACCTCGTGATTTAAAATGAGCAATGTGAAATGGACAGTTTTCAGTTTTGCCAACGAAAGTGAATATCTAGGCTAAATTGCATCCATCAGCAACAGTTTAGTTTTTTAGTTTTAGTTTTATTTCGGACATGTAAACAAAAGAAGACCAAATAAAAGGTATTTGTATGCACACAAAGGAGCAATAAGCAACAACAAAAGTGAGAAAGTCTCCAATTGTGAGTTTTAAAAAGGAATAGGACGAAATATATAAATGCTTACTATTTCCCACCCCTCACTTAGTCTTCTACTATTCAGCCAATGCCACCATAATTTCAATACTTAGGTACAATACACATACTTACATTTACACATATGTATACACACATTCACAGATATATATACTTATGTATATCCACACACACAACCATACATTCACACACATACACACACACAGGAAACATAATTTAATTTATACTTAAAAAAAAAAAAAATTCCTTCTTATCAAAGAATCAAGTTTCTGTATTTTTCCAAATGCATTAACACGAAAACATTTGACATATTTTTCTCTGCTATATTTTAATTTACCTCTGAAGTTGTAACCTCCCTCTCTATTAACAAACAGACTGAATATTTTCTGGTAACATATTATTCCTGGCTTTATACAGGGATAGTGCAGTTTTATATTTAATAAGATCCATAAACTCCAAAATTCTTGACTTGAAAAACAGACACTAGTGTGGTCTTTACTCCAGCACGATGAACGATTCTGATTGCTCTTTTCTGAAGTTTACATAAAGGTTGACATGATGTTTTATAAGTGTCGCCCCAAACTTATGGTAACATAAGTGAACAGTAAAGGATGGTTTGTATATTTTTAATATGAGGTTTCCAGCAGATTTTGTCGTCAATAGTCACACCAAGAAAACATTAAAAACTTGCTCTAATTCAATATTATCATTATTTCTGCTGTAAGGTCTTTTCTGTAATTCCCAAATAATATAAATGTAATCAAATTTAATGTTAAATTGTTTAAATCAAACCATGTTTTCAAATGAGCCACTTCTTATGTAACAATATTAAAAAGCTGCTGTAAATCCTCTCCAGCACAAACAATGTTTGTGTCATCTGCAAACAAAATAAACTGTAGTTCCCTGGATGTTTACATATATCATTGACATAGAGAATAAACAGCTTTGGCCCCAGTACTGACCCTTGTGGGACTCCACAAACAATATCCAAGCACTGTAATTGATATTCTCCAAGAGTCACAGGATGCTTCCTGTTTTACTCACCCAGTCCAATACCACACCCCTAATGCCATAATGTTCTAGTTTATTTAATAATATGTCATGATTTATTGTGTCAAATGCAGATCAACAAAAATTCCAACTGCACATTTTCTTTGCTCTATAGTACTTGTGATGGTCTCAATCATTTCCATTAATGGCGTAGATGTAGATCTGTTTATTCTGAAACCATGCTGACTATCTGTAAAAATTCAATGTTTATCAATGACTGTCTAATCTGTTAATAAAATTTTTTATAGTATTTTGGAAAATTGTGACAGCAGTGAGATAGGCCTGTAATTTGTGAGTTTGTGTCTATCTACACTTTTATACTGTGATATAAACTTTAGCTATTTTCATCTGAGTTGGAAATGTACCAGTTTGTAAGGATAAAGTACAGATGTATGTTAGAAAGTTTAGAAATACCGTCAGTTACTTTTTTATTTTTACAATTGTCATGTCAATACCATTCCAGTCTGTGGAGGTTTTATTTTGAAATTGCTGGACTGTATCAACAATTTCCTATTCAGCAGTTGCTGTTAAAAACATAGTATGAGGATTTCATTCAGTAAGTTGCACTTTCTGCAGATGGTCCTGGATCTGGGACTTTTGCAGCCAGGTCTGGTCCCACCTTTACAAGGAACTTATTAAATTCATTTATTATATCATCCAGATCAGTAATAGTTTTGTCATTAGAAATACAATGTACAGGAGAGTTTAACTGTTTAGAATCACTCTTAATGATAGTGTTTAATGTTTTCCAAATTCCTTTAATGTTATTCTTGTTCCTATCTAATTACTAGAGTTTTCTCTTTTAAATGCTCTCATTTCTTCTTCTTCCTCTTCTTCTTTCGGCTACTCCCGTTAGGGGTCGCCACAGCGGATCAGCTGCCTCCATGTCATCCTATCCCTTGCATCCTCTTCCCTCACACCAACCCATGTCCTCCTTCACTACATCCATGAATCTTCT
>VUQH01027265.1:0-10474 GCA_015106775.1 Etroplus canarensis
TTCCACAGTTCCTCTCTTGGAACCCTTTCATCTGCTTTCTCAAGATCCACAAAAACACAGTGCAACTCCTTCTGACCTTCTCTATATTTTTCCATCAACACTCTCAAAGCAAACATTGCATCTTTTGTACTCTTTCTCAGCATGAAGCCATACTGCTGCTCGCTGATCATCACCTGTCTTCTCAACCTAGCTTCAACAGCTCTTTCCCATATCTTCATGGTATGGCTCATCAATTTGATCCCTCTGTAGTTACTACAGCTCTGCACATCACCCTTATTCTTCAAGATTGGTACCAGTACACTTCTTCTCCATTCCTCAGGCATTCTCTCATTCTCCAAGATTGTATTAAACAATCTGGTTAAAAAGTCCACTGCCCTCTCTCCTAGACATTTCCATACCTCCACGGGTATGTCATCTGGACCAACTGTCTTTCTACTCTTCATCCTCTTCATAGCTGCCCTCACTTCCTCCTTACTAATACTCTGCACTTCCTGATTCACCACCTTTCCTCAATCTGTCCTCTTCTCTCTCTCATTATCCTCGGTCATCAGCTCCTCAGAGTACTCCTTCCATCTTCTCAGCACACTCTCTTCACTCATTAGTACATTTCCATCTCTATCTCTAATAACCCTAATCTGCTGTACTTCTCTCTTTGCTGTGTACATAGACTCCCAGCACTCCTGTCTGCTTTCTTCATCTCCTAGGGTGAGATGGAGGCAAATGACGTGATGACCCTTAATGGGAGCAGCTGGAAGAAGAAGAAGAAGAAGAAGAAGAAGAAGAAGAAGAAGAAGAAGAAGAAGAAGAAGAAATGTTTAGGGACCTTTCTGGTCCTCTAAAAGGTACGCATTACATTTGACATCCAGTAATCAGCCCCAGGGAGTTTGTTAATGTAGACTGTACCTGCAGGGACAGAAAATCCCATTCTTCCTTTCATAAATCATGCTAGAAAATAAAGAAACAATACATGTTTAATGCAGTGTGGAATAAATGAATGCTGTTTAGTAAAAGATAAATCGTGTTCAGCAATAAAACCCAACATTTTATTGACTGTAACTCATATCTGAGAGCTTTAGGGAAACATGGGGACGATTATTTATTACACTTGTCATATCCACGAAGAATTGCTATACCATTAAAAACATTTTCATCCTTAAAATTTAGTAACACAATTTTTCAAAATATCCATGGATACATGACATGGATAATAAACCAGTGATGAAGACAAACACAAATGCATAATAACAACAGACCTCGCCCAAAGTCCCCTGCTGACTGAATAAAGCGCTATGCAGTGCAGCAGGAGTACTACTGTTCAGCAATAGGCTATACGTCTGAAATCCCTGGAAATGAGGCAAGTCGGGAAGTTGAGTTGTTTAGGACCATGAGGAGCGGGGCTGTTGAATGAGGGCGTCCAGGAGAGAATGGGAAAGAGTAGTGGAGTGCTGCGCGCTGATTCCAGTGATGCTGCCGCTCAAGTGTTGCATGCTGAAGAGTCCCGACGCTGTACGATGAAGACTTGTTCTACTCGTGGACCAAAGGGGAAATGAAGATGAAGATAAAAGTGGTAATTATGAATGAGAGCCATCACTGTAAAAATCCATTGTGGGGAGCTTTTTTTTTAATGTTCATCCCGCTCAGAAGTGAGTTGCTGAGCTCTGTCACCTAATATGACCTAATTGCACTTTTCGATTATATATTCATAAAAAAAATCACAAAGGATGATCCTTCAAGAGCTCATCCATTTAAAGTTGTTTGTGGCGTGTTGGGGTGGGGATGGAGTTCATTATGACACGTTTGAATTGAGCAGCCTGATGCTGTTTTTGCAGCCTCTCTTTGACAAAGCATGTTGAGCGCATTGGAGTGGCGCGGCTGATATGGCATTACCGCTTTGTCTGAGAGGAGCGCTGCTATAAATGTGTTGCCTTTGCTTTGAAAGCTGACATTTAATTGGCCACAGTCTCCTGGCGAAAGATGCAGATCTTGTCCTCAAGCTTATGGACTGCTTTGGACTTAAACTGAGTGAATCATCCAGATCAGCTGTTCTGATGTGATGTTCAGGTGTGTCTTTCTGGTGTTTTCATGTCCCTCTCTAGTGCCAAGGGGTTAGCGGCATCATCATCATTACCATGGTTACCGGCTTTTTGTTGGTGTACAACAGTAGCTCTGGTGACAGGTCACCTTCCTCATCAGTGTCTTCCTCCTCCTCATCATCATCATCCACCCACCATTTGGATGCTCCTCCTCTGTCCACAAAAAGACCTGGTAGACCACAGAGACTCCAAACATCATCACTGGAGGGGTACGCAGGTGTCATGGATCGTAAGGTAAATATGCACCATCTGTGCACTGTGAGACAATATGTCAAATCCTGTTATAGACAGTGTTGATGATTCACCTGGTTCTTTGAAACACTGAGGCACATATGTACTGCATGTATGCAATGTATTACATGTATTTATAAAAAAAATATATATTTTAATTTCATAAAAGCTGCTTAGGGGTGAAAATATGCAGATCTACATTCTATGTTGGACCGTCTATGATGTTTCACAATAGTTTTATTCCATTTAAGAAATAACAAAGAAATTGTTTCCATTATCAAATATATCAAAGATGGAATATAGAAAATGTTGGCGCTGTCCACCCTCACAGAGAACTTGGCTAAAATTGGTCATATACTCCAGCAAAAAACAGTGGCAGTGTCTGGGGTGAAAGATCAGGTCCTTGTCAGTGCATCAAGTGAATGCACAGGGAGGAAAGTGGGTTGACTTAGCCCAGAAAAACTACAGGCTGGCAGGGGAAAATAAGTGCCTGGAAACCAAATGCATTCAGCACATGGAACCATAGAAAATAGTGACATGACAGCATCACTTGGGTCATAACATGCTGTTAAGAGTAAATGTCAGGAAAAGACAAGAAGGTTAAATTCATTATCTTTATGATATGTGTCGGGAAAATACAGCTTGCACTGATTTAGTCACAGTGGCTGTCCTTTAACTGTGCTCCAACCTTATCAGTCAAACATCAGACATAATCAGATGGGCATACGTGTTAAAAATCTATCCCTCAAAAAGAACATTGATTGAACTGCACCTGATTTGCATTCAGCTGTCATCCAGGTAAAGCTGGGAGCGTGTAAAGTTCAGGTGAGGACTGATAATGTCTTTTTGAGCCTGCCCTCATAAATGAAGACTCATTTGTGTATACTGCTTTATGTGCTTCACATTTTTTGTTGACGTTTTGGGTTTTTGTAGAAATGCCATCATAACTTGCTTTTTTCACATTTTATTTTCACTTTTTCCATTTTCCGGCAATAACAGTAGAGTTCGTTACATGGGTTAACTAAAATTGTGTTGCTATTTTTATTAATAAAAAACATTTGGAAACAAAATTAGTCTACTAAAGCTTCATTTTTTTCCTCAAAGGCTTTTATAATATCATCTGATCTTTTAAGCATTGACCTCAAAAGGACTTTTTGTGGTAGCACCCCTCAAAATTCTCTTTATAGTTTACTCTGTTTCTCCATTTATAATTAATATGTTCAACCTGAAATATTTAGTAACAAAAGCACTTAAAACAGGATGCATTTCTACTAGAACGGCTACTCAAGACACCATGGTAATCTTTTGGTCATCTAAGTACTATACTATAAAACAAAGACCCCCCCACTATAACCTTTAGCTTTATTACAGACTGCTCATTCAGCTAGATAGAATATTCACATAGCATCATGTCTACCCTCAGTGAGAAACATAAATAGCAACACATGACAGAGTAGAAAGCATGTTGCATTGGCACTGGACAGGAACAGATTTGAAGAGAAAAAAGATTTGGTTAGAATTCACCTTTTGCTGCCCAATGATCAATGAGATGAGAGTGTGAGAGTCATGTTGGATTTGGAGAGAGGATTGATGCGACTTAGGCTTGCTTGACTTACCTCTATATTATCTTGAGTAAGCCTGACTCTAAAATCAGGACTTCTCTGAGAGCTGTAACACTAATCAGATCCCTTTAAAGTTAAAGAAAAATTCAGAATACTTTATTAATCCCAGGGGGAACTTACTCCAAAGAAGCATTTATCTACCAATTTTACAGGTACTAAGAGAAAGGAAAGCAAGCTACTTCATTTTTTACTTTTTACTTTTTTGTGAGCTCATGTTATTATTTATAGTCTCCCTTGATCGTCCAACTCCTCCTAGCTGACAGCTGATTCATGATGGATCCACACTGCGACAGTTTCATACTGCTTAGTGTCAGGCTGTACCTCCCTCCCATGGGGGGGACTTCAAGCTCTACTGCAGCTGCTGCTGCTTCATCCTCTGACAGAGCCCAGGAATGACTAACCAGAGCAGACCTGCTGTAGGATCTGTGGAGTGGGTGGCTCCATCTGTATAGTTCCCTTTAGGGTCATCTTAGGTCTGCTGCTGCTGCTGCTGGTGGATGGAATCTTGGCTTTGACACAAGTGTGTGTACATATATTCATGGAGCACTGGTACACTCATACAGACAGGCCCATGCAAATGCCCAGACATGCTGTTAAAATTTTATGCCCTCATCAGAGCCAGAGATGCTTGAAAATATTAGAAAAGCTCTATCTGGTGTGGTGTGCCCACTGGACCCCTTTTATTGCCTGTATTAACTTATGTGCATATTTTGCTCACATGGGCTGTGATTTTACTCAGGTGGGTGGCGGTCTGTGGCAGCTTTGCTCATTTATGCATCACCTAAGAGGTGGCAAAACACCCAGCACACATTAATCACCAAGACTGTGCTGCTTCATGTAGCTGAGGGTTATAGGCTTAACATTTGGCTTTTCCCTCTTGTCATTTCATTGCTTAAAGGTGTGAAAGGAAAACAGCACCGCTGAAACCCACAAATCTATGTAATGTGAGATCACACATCAGAGTTATGGTGCACAATTGTGTGGGACAGTTTGAGCAACTGGCTATAAGTGTAGCTATTCATTGCATTTCTCTTTGTATGATTTCTGCAGTGTCTGCAGGTTTTTGGGAGATATCTGCTGCTCGTATGTATTTCTTTTCTTGGACATGTTGTAGTAATTAGAGCTGCTGAGTTGAATAGATTTTTTCGGACGCACATCCACACCCAGGTTTGAACAGCTTAACACACAGTTGCTCCATTCTTTTCCTCACCCTCATCTTCTCAATCTCACTGATGTTTTGCCGATTTCAGTTAAAGAGATGTTGACCTTTGAAGAACTGTCAGCAGAACCAATCTACATTGGCCTTTATAAACTCTAATCAGAAAGCCAGTGTGAAAGCATGAGAAAGTGTGCTAGCACAACTTTATGATGTACCTACTTATTAAGGGCAATACCTCTTTGTGCTCTGACAGCTTTTAATGCAGCCAGCCTCAGAGAAATGGGTGTCATTATCAAGTTTTTCTGTCTGCACCTTTCTGACATTCAATTTAAAGCTGTCTTACAGTGTACTGTATGCAGCGCATAATAACATTCAACTTTTGAAAAAACATGAAAAAATAATTAATAAACAGCCATTTGAGCTCACTTGATGGATGAATTAGGATACACAAATTTAAATTCAACTCATGATTAGGGAATTCTCCCGGTAAAACAGGTTGTATTATCAGCTGTCACACTCAGGGTGATATTGCCCGGTGTGAATGGCATGAAAAAAGAGATGAGTGGCAGGAGCCAAGAAGAACTCATAAATATCATATTTTCCAGTTGAGGGGGAAACCAGCAGAAATTGATTTTCCATCTCTCCATCAGTTTGCTGCAAACAATGCTTTGTTTCTTGAGCCTTCCTCTTCTCCCTGTCTGAGAATAACTGATTAAAGAAGAAGAAGACAAGCACTTTGATTGCCTTAACTCTCTTTCCTCAAACTGAGAACAGAGCAAGTTTGGGATTGTGACTTGAATATGTGTCATAGGCAGTAGCTTAATGAGATGTCCGGAGGATTTTGTTGGAATTAATTGGTCTCTGGGAAAAGAAAGCAGCGCTGATCGTGAAACCCACACACCACAGAAGAGGTGCCTTTTTCATCTACTTCTGTTCTCAGCTGAGCCATTAGCCCTCTGCACTTTAGAAAGTATACAGTAATGATGATCAACATCTAAATGATTTTGAATTGCTCCTAGTAAATTCTTACTCTTCTGCCACTAGTGCTTATAACCAGAAATCCCATTAATATTTCAAAACCAAACAAATCAAACACTTATTATCTGTTTATTTCTCTGTAGAATAGAGCTCTGTCGTTATCTGAAAAGGATTACAAATTAATCACTGAGGCAAACTGTAGATGACATGTTCCTATGAAGTCAACCTGCACTTCAAATCTACAGCTGAAAATATTCAAATAAAGCCCCAATTGTTGTTCTTGAACTGTTTCAAAAAATGTCTCTGTAGACACCACTGGGCTTGAGTCTAAGAGCCACAGACAAGTTGAGGAATTCAGAAAGCGCTGAGATACTGTTTGGCTGTGCCTACCCAATTCTGATATTATCAGTCCATTGCTATAGATGCCACTAGACACGCTCCTCTACCTTCGAGCACAGGGGTGTCAAACTCATTTGTTTCTGTGGGCCACATACTGACCAATTTAATATTAAGTGGGCTGGGTTGGAAAAACTATTGTATAATAACCTAAAATATAAAAAATAATCTCCCTCTCACACCCCTCTGTGGGGAGTGGTATGTGTGTTCCTCAAGCTCAGGTCCTCTACCAAACGCATGAGTGTTTGAGAATTCTACACAATATTCTAACTGTTCCTAAGTCTGTACTCTTCTGTTTGTAGAATCTGCTGGAGTCCCTCTTACAGCCTGGGGGTTACAGCTCCTCATTCTCCTATTACCACTGGGACCACTTTGGACTTATCCTTTCACACCTGGTCCACTTGTTCCTTAAGGTCCCTGGTACAGCTCGAATTTTTCCCTGCTCCTTTCTGTTTCTGCTGTTAGCTGGGATTGCTAGATCTATCACAACTGCAGTCTTCTACTCCTTGTCAGCCACTACCACATCTGGTGGATTGGCCAGCAGCTCCTTACCTGTCTGGAACTTGAGGTTCCTCGAAACCTTAGGCCTGTTGTTCTCAACCACCTTTGGTGGTGGTGCTCATTGGAACCTCTAATCCAAATTCGGCACAGATATAAATCACAGAAACCTGTTTAATGTAATACTAACAAAAAATATATATACTAGGGCTGTCAGGTAATTACAGTTAAAAGTACTAAGTTTATGTCCTTTCTTTTGCATTTTTAACATTTTATAAAGCCATCAAATGGGCCACATTAGACCCTTTGGCAGGCCAGTTTTGGCCCCTAGGCTGTTCGTTTGATACCGGTGTTCCAGCAGGTTCTGTAAGCTAATATCCATTATAATCAGTGACAGAGACTAACACAACATAGACCTTAGTTATGGGCCGATCCTCTTGGTGTTTTGTTACATTGGATTGTGAGTTTGCGGATTCCTTTTTCTCTAAGTCTTAGTTATATATTTTCCATGTTTCACTTTTTGTTTTTCTTGGTCTGGTCTTCTCATCTGGTTTGTGTATGAGTTTTTCCTGTTTTACTTTGTGAGTTTTCTGTGTCCTATGCATTTCCCTCACTTTACTTCCTGTTATCATTATCCCGTGACTGTTGCCACCTGTGCCCGCTCCCTCCTGTCTCTCATCAGTTATCAGTCTATGTCCTGTCCTGTTGATTTAGTTTTTTGATGTGATGTTAATCGAGTGTGCCTACATCTAACCAGACAAGGCAAAATAAATGTTGTAATGTTATGATAAGTCTAAAACTGGTGTTGAGAAACAAGTGGATGTGGACTACCATGTTTCTTTTCTGAGATTATATTGCAAAGGACCAGCATCATGCTTTTAACCTGCAGTTAATTATAACAGTGCTATTTTTCTCCATCTTTTATCTCTGTTTACTACTTGTCTCTGACCTCTAAATAGCTCAGGCTAAGACTTTTTCCTGCAAGTTTGTGTGATATAACTTTTTTAAACTGGATGGGTTTGTTGGCATGAGTTTAGAGATTTGAGGCACAAAAGAAGCTCTTGTTCAGTATCAGAGACTGACTGATGGGGTTTGCACTGAAAGCAATTATGATCTTGGGTTCCCCTGGGAAGTGTATAATCAGGATCATACTGATTAGTCTGGAATCAATGTGTGGGTGGTAATTGACTGGGACTGGAACCAGAACTGAACTGCGTTTTCTTCTGCTGCTCTTAACAATATGGACCTCATTAATCCAATCAGCCTCACATCAAAGAAAAGCACTGTAAGGATGAACTTATGGCCTTTGTCAGGTCATGTTAATCCCGGATTGTTTTAAAGGTTGTGTTTTATTGATCAAAGCAGACGACCTTCAGTCTGCATAATAAAGTACAGACTGTGAGTGTGTGTGGGAGTCTGCAAGTGTTAAAGTGATGGTTGGTTCATGAATCAAACAAGCTTTGTGCTAATTCAATGACTGTGAGTATAAACTACCTGTAACACATTGCATTCATTTATTTATTCATTCAGTAGTCTATGGGTTGCACCTTCCACTGCCAAGCCTATGAAATGTTCCTCTGATTTTGAAAGCCACTCTTGCTCTGATTCAGGGCTTATAAGTGCCTATTTTCCAGCAACATCAAGCTGTCAGATGCTCAGGGAGCTAGAGCTTCAACATTGCTGTCAAGGACACTTTTATTATCTCAAAAGCACTTTTAACTATGACACAAGCCCTGCAACCTTCAGTTGCCTTGCACTAGTTTAACACACCTCCCTGACTATTAAAATAATTATAATTTCCTTTGAAATAATTGCTTGGACAGTGCTTTAGGGAAAATACACTCTCACCATTGTTTGTTGAGGAAGAAACACCTAAAAAGACTGTGATTCTTCCCAGCTAAGACAGGAAGGGTATGTTTGTGCAATAAAGTCTGCAATTTGCTCCAACCTACATGTTATTGTGGGAGGGGGTCTGCTCAAAGAGCTTGCACATCCCAGCATGAATGGTTTTTGGGGGGAATGTGTTGGAGAATGGGAAATACAATGCCTGCTCCTCAGTGAAAAAGACTATTATTGTGTGTTTGTTTGAAGAAACTATAATCGGTTTAGGATCTCAATACTTTTTAGACAGTTGCAGATTCATGCCAGAGAAATGTGATTGCATTGGGTATTTGGGGGCCTCACCAAACTCTCCAATACACTCATACACACATATACAAAGAGACAGACATGCACACAAGGCAATCATTCAGTGTGGGGTCACAGGAATAGTGGGGGTGTATTATAAATATAGCAATGGCAGCAGCACAGCCTCTGGCACTGGTAATATCACCTGTCTGCACTCATACACACACTCGCACATGCACACATTCCCACCTCTGAACCTGATGGAGTGTGAAGCACAGAGCACAGTTCAGAATGCCAATGTAGCTCTCTATTAAGGTGGGGAATAATTCATGTGAAGAGTCTCTAGGTGTTTGCTGTCGGATCATTCAGTCTGAGCTCGCTTTTTTCAACTTTGAAAACCTGGTCGGTTGCCACAACATGAATACCTGGTCCATGCAATTCAAACTCAAGCAAGAGCTCTTCTCTCTAACACTGCATTCAGCACTTAGAAAAGGCTATATGAAATAGCCTTCAAGTGAGCTGGAATTTCACCGATACATGTATTCCTTGTATTTTTTTTTAAGTGCTCTGAGGTTGTATTTGCTTGTGTGTATGTGTGATATTGCTATGAAATGAAATTATCATACCAAATAGTCTTTGCTATATTGCCAACTGTCATAATCTGCACTGCATTTGAATAATGAAATGCGTAACAGAAAAGCCCAATACAAGTCTGGTATGATGCAAGACCTGGCTGGATGCAGTTGAATGAATAATCATGTATTAAAGGGCAGTACATGAACACAGAATAGAATAGAATAGAATAGAATAGAACACGACTTCCATACCGGATCGGTTGCGGCCCGGGTTAACAACGACTGCCTGAAGTTGCCATGGTGACCGTGACCAAGGTGGCAGCGTAGTGTGGGAGCTCCGTACGACCGTGCACAATTTAATTAAAACTCCCGAACAAGTGGCACTAACTCTGAAAGTTAAACCCCCGTGTTGGTATGCCAAAACCCCCTGCAACCAAACAGAGCGACATGGCAACTTGGAAACTCAGAGGTGCCAGTGAAACAACTTCGAGAGGTGTAACGGCTAACGTTAGCGGAGAGGCTGGCGGCGACAGCGGGGCTGGTGAAGGGGACGCTCTGAATGTGGTGAAGTCGCTTCTGACAAAATTTGGAGCAGGGTTGGAGGCAGTCCGGGAAGAGATTAAGTCACTCCGGGGTGACTCTGGAACAGTCCGGGAGGAGATTACGTCACTCCGTGCAGACGTTGGAGAAAAACTGGACAACATGAATGCTCGTCTAACTGATGTAGCAAAGCGGGCATCTGCACTGGAAAACAAGGTAATGGAAATAAAACGAGATGCTGCAGCGCGTATAGAC
>VUQH01027278.1:0-11096 GCA_015106775.1 Etroplus canarensis
TCTGTTATTTATGTTCTGTTGTGAATAAAATATTGACTCATGTGATTTGAAAGTCTTTTAGTTTTCATTTTGTTCAAATTTAAAGAAAGTCCCAACTTTTCTGGAATTCGAGTTGTAGTTAAACTTCTTACTTCAGTAAGTTAGAATCCTACTTCAGCTTAACAGTGGACAAGTTAAGAATCCAAATATATTTAAAGTATTTAAACCTGTCACTGACAAAAAGACAGGAGGCAGAGCTGGAGGTGGCAGAATTGAAGATGTTGAGATTTTCCCTGGGAGTGACCAGGATGGACAGGATTAAAAATGAGTACATCAGAGGGACAGCTCATGTTGAGAAGTTTGGAGACAAAGTCAGAGAGGCAAGGCTGAGATGGTTTGGACATGTTCCGAGGAGGGATAATGGATATATTGGACAAAGGATGTTGAAGATGGAGCTGCCAGGCAGGAGGAGAAGAGGAAGACCACAGAGAAGTTTCATGGATGTAGTGAAGGAGGACATGCAGAGGGTTGGTGTGAGGGAAGAGGATGCAAGGGATAGGATGAGATGGAGGCAGATGATCCACTGTGGCGAGCCCTAACGGGAGCAACCGAAGGAAGAAGAAGAAGAAACCTGGTCATTAAGTAGGATGACACTTTCAGACTGATACATTATGCAGTATTATTAGATTGCGGTTGTTGAGTCATTGATGTGTATATTAATGATTACTTTTGATTTTACACGCAGGGGCTGCAGTCATGTGATCACATGTGCTCATGTGATTTGGACACACCGGCATGACTCCAGAGAGGTAACGTTGCCGCTGATGAGGATTTAATTGCCTACATGTTGCTGCGTAGCTCGATCTGTGATAAAGCAAATTATCTCTCATTATCTCTTTTTGGTGGTGATGGTATTGGGGGAACGACTTATGCTGCCCCGCTACACGCGCCCCTAGATTTAAGTACAGGTATTATTAAAAAAAGCAAATGTAACAAAACTCAGCTCCTGTTGTTATTATAGAAAAGAATCACAGGTTAACTCTTACACTGTTACTCCATTTTCCTTTTGAAGTCATTACCGCCTCTGGCTGTCCAGTATCCATTATGATGTTTAACATTGTTAAACTCCAGCCATCTGGTCCTTTATCCTTTTTATACAGCGCATCACTCACTAAAAACTGTCTGTCAACAACAACACCGGCAAAGAGACGGAGAGGGAGAAAATATTAGGTCCCTACCCAAGCATTTAAATGGCTAATTGCAGTTATTCAGTGAGTGAAGTCAGCTGGCAGTGGAAAATTTATAATAAGCAAAATGTAGATATGAGCTAATGATAGGCATCACCGTGAGGGGTGTGTGCGAGAGACTGTGACAGACAGACGGACAGTTGAAAGCCAATTATTTGGGATGGCAGGTGGACATGCTTTTTTATTGGGTGTTCATCGGCAGGCAGGAGTCCTCTCAGATGGTTCAGCTGGCACTGCTACACAGGGAGTAAAGAGCACAGACTGTACATAAAGGACGGCTGTAGCCATTGTGACATCATCCATTGCCTTTTAAAGCCCCGTTTTGAAGCCTCAGCTGTGGTGCCAGAAAGCTTGGATAGCATGTTGCATAAAGAGATTGTGTGTGAGCATTGTACAGGCATGAACACATGCAAGTTTCAGCCACCAAATCAGCAGCACAGACTCCTTAGACAGGCTGTTAGGAGAATTAACTGCACAGCAATCTATATTATTCAGATAATTCATCAGATAATGGAATTAAAAATGCACCAAACGGTATCAACACCACGAGAGGTCCACGCAACTGATGCTAGTCAGTGGTGGCTGCTAGCTACAGCAGCTGTCAGTTAAAGTAGCCACACCCTTTAATGAATAAAATATAAAAAAATGTAATCATGTACTCTTTTTTTTTTTTGTACCAGGCTGTAAAGATGCAAAGCAGCACATTTCAGCATAGATGTCCATGGGGACTGACTTGCTTTTGGAAACAGCCTCAAGTGGCAGTTATAAGAATTGCAGTTCCTCGGCCCTTTCACTCAGCCTTCATTTCTAAGCCCTGGAGGTTGTTGCTTGGTTAAGAAAGGGAGAGTGGAATAAAAGGTAAAGACACCTGAGCAACCTGCATTTGTGATCAATGCTTCCTGCTAATGAGAGCTGACAGTATTGATTTTGCAATGTGGCTTCAAAGGGTATGTGTGTGTATGAGCGGACCATCAGGAAGAGGCTTATCAAGAGTATCCTGAAAGCGGTCGGCCAACTAATGGCCAATACAGACGTGCTGTCCGATCTGTCTCATCTTATCTCGCTGTGAAATAGCTTTTTAGAGGCATGTATAAAGAGATTGCTGGCACTTGTAGGTCTGCTGGTTAGGATGATGAACAGTGGCAAAAGGTGGATGTGTGATGACCACCTCCATGAAACAAGACGCCAGTTTTAAAGTGAATCTACTCTCTAAAATGTCTTATTAGAAGGGACTATTGCAGGCAATCTTTACTATCAAAAGAACTATTTTTAAGCAATTTTAGATGCAAAAATCTGTATGGAGACATGTAATGTGTGATACTTATAATGCCAACTTATCTAACTTACTGTAACAAAATAATTTCCCAACTTTGGGATAAATAAAGTATATCCTCTCTGACCTCAATGAAGGTGACACAGTCTATTAAGTATAAATGAGCCTACTGATATTACTAATAAGTGTAATTAAATCTGCCACAACCACTCTGCACTGTATCTGTTTAAGACTATTTCTAACTTTGCAACTAACTGTGTTATTGCTGAATTTATAGAATCATAGAACTTTGACTCATATTGTTTATTTATTATTTACTTATTTCTATTGTTAATAAAGCTGAACAATAGTGACGTGGAGGAAAATTATCTTTTAGCATGTGCAGGCCTTCTTTGAAAGAGAGAGCCACAAAGCTCTGCAGCCCACTTTGAGTCCTATTTGTATTTTTGCAAATAAATCAACCTGAAAGGAGTTTATTTTGATAATAAAATTTTAAAAAAAATAGCAGCCTAATAACTTTAAATATAGTAAAAGTCAGCAAAAAATGGGGAAGTTTAAATTTTATTTTGACAAAAGTCCAGCAGCAGATCAAGCATAACAGTAAGAAGGCATCATTTGTGGTGAAAGCAAACATATTTGTCCGTGCACTGTTAAATTCTCTTTTTTCCTGTATCCTATTTCCTTTTTTTGTTTGTTTATTTTGGAATCATAGCCAAGAGGACTCAGGACCAGCAGTTTATGTGTTTACATCCATGCTGATTACCACAGGGAGCCACTGGAGAACAAAAGAGCCGAATGCAGCTCCAAAGTTCAGAGTTCGAGACCCCAGGTATAGACTCAACCGGTATGTCCCCACTACCTTGGCGATGATACTGCAGAGCTGAGGTCCATCTTGGGTTAGGGACAGCAGGTTGCTAATGGCACTGCCAATGGTGTGAAGGCTATCTGATGATTCAATCTGTTTGATGAGAACCTGAAAAGAAGAAAAAATGTTGAGTTTTTTTTTTTATTCTGATGGCACAACTCTGTAAAGAAAAAGCAAATGAGAATAATTAGGCTTCTCTTTTACTTTTTTAATAATTTGCAAGTAGCACATGCTAACTTGGGCTCTCACGACTGCTTATTGACTTCCTGGAAGCCCAGTTTATTGTTTCTATATGAGCCAAGATAAAGAAATCACTTCACTCCCAGCTGAAGGACTGGCATGTACTCAAATACAGAAAGTAACCTACATACCCGGATCTCATTGGCTAAAGCCATGTCAATCATGTTGCTGAATGAATCACTGACATCTGTAAGGATCTCATGGATGGCCTCCCTCATGGATTTCAAGAAGAACTCATCGTCGGTGTGAAGGCACCTGCGGTTGCAGATGAAATGTTCAATAAACAACATTTTTGCTATTTTTGTATGACTGCGTATTCGTCTTGCAGATTTTACCTCTCTGTAATATTAGTGAGCTCCATGCACTTTTCCAGTAATGATTTCTCATACTGCAACAAAAGGAAAAAAGAAAAAATATATACTTAGAAGTGAAAAAGCCTCCAGAGTTGCAAATGAAAACGCAATTCTTATATTACTCTTGGTGGAGCACAACTTTGGTGCCCAGATAGTTACAGATAATAGATACGCGTGTAATATTGAGTAACGTGAGTTTGGGTTTAATTCTTCTTAAATAGTTCCAACTCATTAGAGATGAGGAACATTACTGAGCATTTTCATTACTGTAAAATGAGCAAATTGGCTTTTTCTGTGTAAAACCATTTTCTAAAGTCACCTTCTGCATCTCTGGTGGCGTGCTTCGTGCAGCACTGTACTCATGCACCAGCGAACGAACATGGCAGTTTGCCCGCACAGCCGTGCTGTGGACCCTCTGCCAGCGCCCCTTCTCCAGCCGCTGAAACATCTTTCCCAGCTCCGTGCTGACCACCAAAGCTCGGCGAAGGAGTGTCTGCAGGTTGTTCCTGGCCACGTGGTCCCCGGCACCGACCCCAGAGGCCACAATCAACTCTCCCTGCTGCGAGTCCTCCTCCACCCCAATGGGTTTGGCCTGGAGGACACACATACACTCTACCTCTGTCATGTGGCGGAGGTCTTCCATCCAGCGCTGGACCGAGTCGACCTGCAGGGACTGTGTACGGGTACTGTGGGAGAAAACGATGAAAAGGAAAAATAAAAGTCTCAGTGAGAACAGGCCTCTCAAGCCAAAATGTAGAAGAAACAAAAGCAGAAATATGGATTTAAACTTAATATGATTGTTCACCATAATTTTAATTTTATTTAGACCACATGTGTTTTCTCCATGTTTGCATGTGTTCTCACTTATAACTCCAGTGTCAGCAAGAAGCCCAGTTCTAAAAAGGTTCGGATGCTGTGTGAACAAATGTTGAAATGTATCAAATGTTGAAAGTGAGACATTTTACTATTTCATGAAAAATACTAGCTCATCTTGAATTTGATGGCAGCAACACATCTCAAAAAAAAAAAATTGGGACAAGGGCAGCAAAAGGTTGGAAATATAAGCGGTACTAAAAAGAAACAGCTGGAGGAACATGTTGCAACTAATTAACTTGAGTGGCAACAGGCCAGTGATGTGCTTGGGTGTAAAAAGAGAACCTTAGAGAAGCAGTCTCTCACGAGAAACTGCATCTACAAATTGTGGAGCAATTTCAGAATAATGTTCTTCAATGTAAGGTCAGTTCTCAGATGTTAAAGGACTGTTGCTAAAAGATGAGGAGATGCTACACAGTGGTAAACCCCTGTCCCAACTTTTTTTGAGGCATGTTGCTGCCATCAAATTAAAGATGAGCTAGTATTTTTCATGAAATATTTGATATGTTTAATATGTTCCTTTGTGAAAAAAATATGTTTTCTGAAAATTGCAAATCATTGCATTGCATTTTTATTCATATTTTATGTAGTGTCCCAGCCTTTTTAAAACTGGAGTTGTAGATTCCATAAAACTGGTCCCCAGTTTTTGCATTTTTGTTACTGATGTTGTGTTTTTGAACTTGTTGTGTAGATGAAGTGAGATGCGCCAGACTGGGTTGATTTGCTTCACTTGATTAAAGTATCCAAATAAAACGTATTTCCACATTCCTGAACTGATTGCTGAGAGAAAATTGACAGGAATTGTCTGTTTGGTTACCCAGTAGTTTCTGTTACTGATAAGAGAGCCTAGTGCACCTTGCTGCAAAAACAGTGGTACATCCATGAAGCAAATGCACTCAGTGTCACTCAGATAAACTATATGGCTAGGAAAGCATTATCTTAGAGGGGAAGTCATTAATGCTCACTGACCAACTGACTATAGCTTAAGTTAATTTATATCATTTTTGCCTCGCCCACATCAAAAGCCATGCTTAATCAGTGGAAAATTGAGGAAATTCTAAGTCGTTGTTACAATGACAGAAAATTTTACTTGGCTGTTCCACCCTTGTTCCTTCTTTATCTTGTTCTGCTTACTCCATTTTTTCTGTTTTCTTTCTTGTTGTTGAAAAATAACATATTTTTTATTATAAATTTGTGATGACAAAACAAAAAAGCAAACAAAAACACCTGCTTGTAAGACAATAGGGCTGCTGCTAAATAGCTGTTTTCTAAATTTCTCACTCAGTCACTTTTGCAATTAAGTCAAAGCAACTTTAACCATCGCGGCAGGTCTGTCTACACTGCTATAGGCAAATCATGGTTGGATAAAGTAGACGACGGTGCTGGACTGGAAGATGGCACCGGCTCATTTGAACAGAGCTCACTTGCTTCTAGCATTCTGGCGCCAATGACCACATGCATTAGTAGTTTCCCCTGACAGCCCCACCCTCAAGTTCCTGCTTAACCCTCAAACTTTTCATTGTAGTGATGACAAAAATAAAACTCACTTTTCTAATGGCTGGGGAAGACATACACATTAAAACTCAATAATTTAGTCTCTGGGGAAAATATATGGGGCCATTTCAATACCATGAGAGAGCCCCTCAGCAGTGATCAGGTTGTCTTAGTGGCTGCGTAGTATTCTAATCCTCTTCATATTACTACTTTAGCTGTGATAAGAGATAGGAAATTTTAACAATGTGGTCTTTTGTATATTCATTTTTAACGAGCCTAACGTTAACATAAACTCCAAATCTTGGTCTAGCTCATTGTTAGTTGCAACACAGCACTACTATCAGTGTTAGCACATAATTCACTAGCTACATTACTTCAGGGTTTCAAGTAAATTAGAAAAGAGCTGTAGTCTACACTGTATGATACACTATATGGACATAACACCTACAAGAGCTTTTGTGACATCCCATTCTAAATCCATAGGCAATAATATGGAGCTTGTGTCCCCTTTACAGCTACATTTCACTCTCGTGAGAAGGCTTTCTACAAGATTTTGGAGCAGGTCTATGGGACTCTTTGCCCAGTCATTTAGAAGGGCATTTGTGAGGTCAGACACTACTGTTAGATGAGAGGGCCTTTCCAGCTCATCCCAGAGTAGAGGTCAGGGCTCTTTGTGAACCAGTCAAGTTCTTCCACACCAAACTCATCCAACTATGGCTTTATAGACTTGCTTTGTGCACTGACACAGTCATGCTGGAACAGAGAAGGGCCTTCCCTAAACCGTTCCAACAAAACAAGGTCCAAAATGTCCTGGAGAGAGCTCTTTTCTATTGGACCACAACTGTGCCCCAGTGCACAAAGCACGGTCCATAAAGGCATGGTTGGATGAGTTTGGTGTGGAAGAACTTGACTGGCCTGCACAGAGCCTTGACCTCAACCCCATCCAACATCTTTTGGATTAACTAATGGGGATTACATCCCAGACCCTCTCATCGAACATCAGTGTCTAACCTCACAAATGCGACTGGGCAAAAATTCCCACAGACACACTCAAAAATCTTATAGAAAGCCTTCAAGGAAGAGTAGAAGCTGTTATAGCTGCAAAGGGGGGATAAACTCCATCTTAATGCCCATAGATTTAGAATCAGAAGTCATCAAAGGTCCTGTAGGTGTATTGTATACAGTAGGTGGTCCAGTACTTTTGTCCATTCAGTGTAGGTCATCCTTGCAAATAAAACCTTTAACTCCATTAAGGCATCACAATAATCAACGACTGGAAGCTACAACATTTAATACTAACACACCACAACATTCCTGAAATCATTACGTGTAGTCAAGGTCAGTTATTCACAGATAATTGCCATCTTCTGCACTTGTTCATCTAATCCCTCATTTCCCCCCAGTATTGTGATGGCTTTAACAACCACATTTACTGAGCAAACACCCTCCCTACTTCAATCTCTCCCAGCACTGACCCTAATGAAGGAAGGCTTAAGAGGCAATCCAGAGTCCAGCACCCAGTGAGCCAAAGCTCTGTGAAAGAGGATGGGTCGATGGCTACAACGGCCACCACAGCTTTGAGTCACCACATAGGAAAGGGTCTCTAATGAAGATAGATGTTTTTCTCTTGGTTCTTAGGCACTGCAGTTTGTATGAAATGGCAGCTGGCTGGACACATTTGGATATTGAATTGATACTGTGTATTGGCTGATTTGATCTGAAAGAAGTACAAATGTGTATACATTTAGAACAAAGATTTGTCATTGAACAGCAGCAGCCATCATCATTATATAACATCTTCAAGCCATGCAAGAATGAATCACTAGAAAGCCACAACTTCAGTTACATCTAATCAACTGTTTATCCTGTTTGGAGCGCAGCTGTGTACTAGAGAACGAAAAAAAATGGTGGTTTAGAAAGTTGCCTTACAAACTAAAGGTCCCTGGTTCGATTCCAGGTGCAGCTGTACACTATTGCAGTGGATTGTAAATCAAAAAGTCAAAATGTGATCATAGTTAAGATTTTCAGCTTTAATTCAAGAGGTTTGACAAAAAACTGCATTAGCTGTTTAGGAATTACAGCCATTTTTATACATAGTCCCCATTTCCAAAGGCTCAAAAGTAGTGGGACAAACTAACATAATTTCAAATATAAGGATTGTTTTTAACCAAAGCCTGCAAGACACATACTGAGATGGAGATGGTCCCTCTGCCTTCAGTAACTGAAAAGCAGCTCTGTTGTGTTGAGATCGTGTGACTGACTTGGCTGTTGGATAATATCTTTTCCTTTAGAAACTCTTGGATTCCTTTTGCAGCATACTTTGGGTCATTTATCCATTTCCACTGTGAAGCACCGTCTGATGAGTTTTGCAGCATTTTTGCTGAATCTGAGCAAAGATTACAGCCCTGTGTCATCCTGCTACTTCCACCAGCAGTCACATCATCAATAAAAAATGTGACGGAGTTCCACTGGCAGCCACACATGCCCATGCCATAACATTACCTACATCACATTTGACAGATTTTGTGGTATGAGCTGCTCCTTCTTTCTCCACACTTTTCTCTTTTGAACATTTTGGTACAAATTCATCTTGGTTTCATCTGTTGTCTTCCTGTTCATGAGTATAAACAGTGGTCTGCACATTGTTGTAAACCTTCTGTATTTACATTAATGAAGGCCTCTCTTGAGTGTAGACTTTGACCTCCTGGAGAATGTTCTTAACTTGCCTAAATTTTGTGAAGGGTTTATCTTAGGCAAGGAAAGCATTCTGTGATCATCCACTTTGGTTGTCTTCAGTGGTCTTCCAGGCCTTGTGGTGTTGAGCTGGCCAGTGCATTTGTTCCAAATTATTTATTTGGCCACTTCTAATTGGTTTATAATTATTATTTAGAATAATAATGGCCTCCTTCACTTCTCTTTGGACCTCATACTGAGAATTTCAGCGAACAGCTACCAAATGTAAGTTCAGCACTTCCAATCATCTATATAGTGATCACTTCTGGTGTTTTCATTCACTGCCGGTCGTCTAGCTGGTCTTATAGCTGGCAGTAATAGGGTTAAAAGCCCTGAATTAAAGCTGAAAGTCTGCACTTTGCTCACATTTTGACTATTGATTTGAAATCCACTGTGGTGGTCTACAGAGGCAAAATTACAAAAAAAAGTATCATTGACCCAAAACTTATGGGCCTAAGTATATATTCTGGTACATTTAGTAGATCATCTGTCACCTGAGGAGGAGGAATATGATGGCAAAAGCTGTCAAACCCACAGGCTGTAGAGAGGGGGGAGCTCAGCAGTTCAAAAACTCTGTAGCAGATATTTACCAAGAGAATGAATATGTAAATACAACTAGAACAAGTAACAGTACAGAAAAGGAAGCATTAATATGGCGCTTACTCTACTTGTGGTAAATGATTTCATAGTAATCATGAGATAAGATGTGAGTTTTAATTTAACTCTACTAAGGCATTTAAAATAAGTCAGTTTCTAAACATTCCTTGCAAATAAAATATTATTGAATCCTTTTCCCATTCATCTAAAAAATTCTAAAAAACCTCTTAAAAAGTCATTTGTTGTAGATTTATCATGTAGTGGTGAATAACACAATGACTCAAAGATAAATACCAAATTACCCACAAAAAGCTTGATTACTGCCACAATTAGTGGTTTATTGAATGACTCAGAAACAAAATCTATAAAATGTATTTAACATTTCTATGATGTAGACCGAATGGAATGTTGCCAACATAATTCATTAAAATGCTGCAGTTTGCAACCGTATACATAATCTTCTCATATCTGTCAGTCCAAAAGTGGTCATTTCAAACCATTTCCCTCAGTTTTCAAACAGCATCACATAAGGATGAACCCGTCTTGATTTACACGTCCAACAAGCCTCAAAACGCTCCCCTCACCCATGGTTAAAAAAGGAAAAAAATGATAATAATAGGTTTGTTTTCCAAAGGAGGGGAAGCGGTGCACTCCAGCTTGCAGGGAATGACAAATATTTACATGTGGGGCCAAGAGAGGGTCAGGCGACAGCGACTCTATTATCCCAGACAGGGATCCTACGGAGATGAAGCATCAGTCCTTCTCATCTGCTGGCAGCTGGCAGCAAACTGAGCGATGGTGGCAGCACAGGAGACAGGAGCTGCTTAATGGGAGATGTCGATGTTTGTGCTACACTTTTTTGTTGCAGTCTGCTTTTCATATTAATGTTCTTTCTGTATTCTGATGAGGTTAGAGGGATGAGGTTATCCAATACTGCTAACAGGATCCTATTTGAAATGATGATTTGTGAGGTAAATTTTTTCATCTTATCTACCTTTACAATTAGAAAGCTACAGAACATCACAAGCTTTAGCTTTTTTAAAAAGGATAAACCTGGAAACTACAATGTGATCTGTAAAATCTCTGAATGTTAAGACGAGTGGCCAGTCGGCTTCAAAATATGGACAAATCCTCTACAGATTTACAAAGGAAGTCAGGCTGCTGTGCCACAGTGAGCTCACTCTTCCTGTAACACATCAGGTGAGAATTATAACTGGAGCTTTTAGATGATTCACTTTTTAACTTTTCATGTACTTGAGGCACATGGAGTTCTGCTGGATGAGTCACTGAGAGGCTGCGGCTGTCTGTTGAGCCCCATAATGATGTATCCCTGAGCTCCACTCCAGATTTATGAAACAGAGAGCCTGGTGACTGCAGAGTCAGTTTGCGAGTGTGGATTCTTGTACCTTTCTTATCTGGAGGGTTAAGTTGACTTTAGTTTA